>JAGDQP010002137.1:40956-81288 GCA_022664845.1 Lepisma saccharinum
GCGCATGTTCAATGCTGGTGTCTAGGAAAGAGTGTCCAGGTTTTACAAGTTAGTCTTGTCAAGGAAACACAGTAGCTGAGTCCGAGCCGTTTATCTGCCGTAGTAGGATACAAAGCCAACATTTATAGTGGAACGTTGTTTGGCTCAAGTAGGATAGAAGTCACTATTCTTGCAATATTGAACTGGTGTTAAAATTGTTGTCCTTACCATGAACTATTTTATTAGTCAGCATATTAAATCAAGATAGTACTGAAGTAAGGTTAATTCCAACATTTAATCTGCATTTAATTAACGTTATTAAGAGTAAAGAGGTAAAAGTCGAACATGAATTCAACTCTACGCAGGTGTCCTACGCTGTGGAACATTCACAACTGTTGACTCATCGATTTCAGTATCTCACGTAGCAAAAATCGTCGTCAACTGCGGAAACATAAAATTTGAATACATTTGGTGTTAGAACGGTATCTAGTTTAGCCATCATATTCGCATAATCAGTTAATAAGATAAAATGAATTGTATGGACGGTAACAGCACTATGGCGCATAATCAGTGTTCGTAAATGTTTGACTTGTTTGCAGAATATATCGTGTGAAATTGAGAAGATTACGTTTCACAATATCCAAACATTACGCAAATATTTATAGTGAGTCAATTAAAAGTTTATATTTACTTTGTTTAAAGCATAATCTAACGAATATGCTTACACAGGAGGGAAAACTATTCACACAAGGAGAAATAGCTGAATAGCGTACACAGGGGAGCAATCCGTTCACGCAGTGAGAATAAGTTTTAGTGTTCGATATATAAATATATGCATGAAGACGTTATCCGTCATCAAGTGTTTTTCTTAAATAAAGTTCTTAATTGTTAATTCTCAATTGATGAACATTAATGTGTTACAACGTCCTAATCGTGTATGAATACGTGCTGTAGTAGAAAGACAGTATTAATAACGCACGAGAATAATTCTTCATCACGTACATAACGTAATTGTGATACCAATTTGTTACTTTAATCAGGTCCAATATTCTATATCAGTGCAACACGCTTATTTATGAAAATTACAATAAAAAGACACTGCAAATCATTTGGTCTCGTCTACATTCATTCCAGCTCAGTGCATGAGTATCCTTATTGACAGGCGTCTGATTTACACATACTTTCTTAATAAGGATTATCTCTGGTTGTGCATCAGCTCAAAACACCATGTCCTTGTAACGGGGAAACGAAAACAAAAGAAACAAGCTACAAATGAGGAGAGGTGAACGCAATCTCCAGCAGGGAACTCTGGTACGTTGTTTGAAGGCAAATCTATTCAGTTTTCTGCTTCTCCTGTAAATTTTCAAATTTGGCACTTAGAACGTTTGGTATTTCCACTCTTTAATCCGTATATAATTTTAAATTATCAACTCTTCAATATTTTAGTACAATTTTATAGGGCGGACACATTTACAGCATGATATCATCACTGACGTGACTTAACAAGGTTTCATTTTGCAGGTATGGTTACTTTTACTGAATCCAGTGGTGGTAATGGTGGCGAAGGTAATGACGCGTGCGATGCTATGAAGTCCTCCATTTTAAAAGATGGTTGTGGCGAAGGTGTATGTGCGCGTACCATGGAGCAAAAACGTCTGCGCCAAAAGATTTTCAACTATGTACCGACACAATCACCAGCAGTGCTGCTGAAGAAAGAGCTGTGAATTTAGCCAAAGAATTCTGTAGTAGTGAGGTTCGCCCTAATACGAAGACTGAGGACGGCGGTGTCAGTGGTCACTCAGTTTCATATTATTGTATTTTCCCTAATGCTGTAAAACCGTTAATTACAGGTGACATTGTTGCAGACGACCTGGACAATACGCAGTTAGGCATAGGTGAGGAAAATAAAGACAATAGGGGAGAAGAACTGCTACTAGCGGTGATATCTTGCGTCGTACCACTGAAGATGTTCCAAACCACATTAAAGGCATTGATAGTGCAGGTGCCAACGGAAATTTGCGTAATCGAAAGCCAGTTAATTGAGATGATAGTAGTGCAGGTATTACAGGGAAGATATGTAAAGGAGAGGAGACTAATGACGGTAATGGTGGTCCAGGCACGAGCAGAGAGGTAGGGCACGATTGTGCTTTAGATTCGTTCAATGATAGAGATCCAGCAAAGTTAGCAAAAATCAAGAAATTTACACCTGAACTGGTAGATAAGAGTTTGATGATATGAGCTTCCCAACCGACAGAAAAAGAATTAATAGGAAACGAGTACCTTAAGGATTCCAGAGGACGAAGATTTCACTCCGCGTGGTATTGGAGGAGACTCAATGATGGAAATCATGCAAAAAGTGGCTATCATATTCAGTTAGTGAAAACAACATTTACTGTATAGATCGCATGCTATTTGAAAAACATCCACAGAAATTCTGGGTTTCGACTGGTTTTGATTGACGGAATCAATGGCGTAAATAACGGCCCCGCAATGCGGGGGACCCCGAGGGTTTAGGGGGGGCCCAAATCGTAAAGTGAATAGAGTTCAATAAGTTGCTTTGAACAAAAAATAAAGTAGTTAGTAGTCAGTACTACCTGAAGGAACAATAAATATTATTAAAGTTGCTGACATTATAAATTAGATTCAATACATTAGTTCCTTTTTGTTTAAGAAAAGCTTGGTAAATTTTATAGGTTTAACTAGTACTTACGCGAAAGTGCGCATGGCAACACTGTTTAAAAGCAATTTACCGTTGACTACTTTAGCAGACATGAACGTTAGCGAGAATAATGTCGGCCAAACGACAATATTTGAGTGGTGCGTGCAAAAGGAAAATAAAAGCGAAAAAAGAAGAATCAGAAAAGAAGTACAGTATGAAACTGTAGTACACTCTATACAGTATGAAACTATAGAGAGTTCAGTTCTGTATTCAGAAGCTGGTTATAACCAGAAATTATACAAAAGTGCATGTCTGAACTTTTACAGTATCAGCCATTCCTTACGTGGAAGCGATACCAAACTATTTCAAATCACTATTCGGGCAGGTTACTTAAAGTTCGACTTGCTTGCTTCAAGAATAGGAAACAGTTACTTCTGATATGAAAAACTGGATTTAGGAAGTTAATTAAAAGTTCTTTCATTTTTTGGAAGTACAAGGGCTTAAATCCCATTTTTCGCATCAGAAGTAACTATAGTTTCCGACTGCTGAAGAAAACAAACCTAACAGTAACAAACCAGGCACAAACCAGCGAGGCGCAAAATAGTTTGGTATCTCTTCCAAGAAAGGAATGGAACCGAATTTATCAAGCACATATTGGTATTTTCTTAAATTAGCTATATATATATATTATTCCTATTTGTATGACCAAAACAAACGTTCTATGTTAACTATATAGGTATGACTTTTTATGACTATATAGGTATGATTGTAAGTCGTAGTTTCCTATTTATAGTGATGAATTTCACAAGCCATTGTAAATGTATCTATATGATCACCAGTCGTCCGTAATTGTGTCTGTTGTCTGTACATCGGAAATAATCTCCGTATACGCTCTAATGTGAAGAGTACAGTTGAGAATATAATAATAGAGAGTTGAAATAATCAATTTGCTAGTAGGTATTTACGTCTATATGTATGTCTGCGAACTCTTTTAGCATCAGCAAGTCTTCCCTGAAAGTTGCAATAATTGACCAGTGCTTCGTATTGTCTTTTCAATAGAAACATAGAGAAGGGGCCCCACTCCATGCTGCTGCGGGGAGGCCCCCGAGCCCTTAGTTACGCCACTGCACGGAATACTGGAACTATGAGCATTATTAGTCTCGAAACTCCAAACACATCGAAGCAACTCTTGCACGGAAAATTCGTGATGCTTCCTTGCTAATTCTTCCAGCTATAAACGAAATGAAAACAATTGAAGTTGCTAGGAATAGGCTTATTGTGAAACAGCTTATCGATATAACATTATTTTTAGGTAGACACTGTTTAACATTTCGAGGGCATCGAGAGAGATCGACAAGTAGACTGCGGGGAAAATTCAAAGATCTTGTTGCGCTACTAACAGAGCATTCTCACATGATGGAAACGTACCTAACCCACATTAACTGTTACCAGGAAAAAGAAAAGTCACCTGTCCTTTTTATCATGGCGACGACAAAACCAGTTGATAGATGCTATTTGTACTTACCTTAGAAATACATGTTGCCGAGAAATAAGAAATGTAAAGATGTTCAGCGCGTCTGTCGATAGCTCGTTTGACAAGTCAAGGAAGGGGCAAGTGTCTTTTATAGTAAGATACGTTGATGAAGAAACGGGTGATATTAATAAACGACTCTTGGCTTTAAAAGAGTCGCCAACAACAACTGGTAAAGATTTGGCTAGATTATTTATTCAATGAAGCATATGAAAAAATTGTCTAGATTGGGTCTCGGATCTTGTTGCGTAATCACATGATGGGGCACCGAATATGAGTTCTCCGTACAAAAGTCTCCAAGCACTGATTGAAGAGCAAAATCCGAGGGCAAGATATGTATGGTGTTGCGCGCACAGACTAAACCTGATTGTGACTGCTTCCGTCGGATCCTCTGTGAATGCTATGGATCTTTTTGGTAATTTAGAGAAGTTATTTGCGTTCATAAGCAACAGCAAAAGACGCGTTCATTTGTTCGAGGAAAAACAAAAGAAGCATCACCCTAACCAAAGAATTAGAATGTTAAAGCGAGTTAATACCGTAAGATGGATGTCCCGTTCATACGCTCTCGAAACTGTATTGATAACATTTGATGCCTTGTTGGAAGCCATAGAGGAAATTCGACACATTGAAGGACCTTCTGAACAGCAAGCTGGCGCCCAGGCAGGAGGGTTTATTGCGCATTTTAATTCGGAGAGATTTGTGTTAACTGCGACAACTTTTGTGAAGATTTTAAAAATCATTGACCCTTTCACAAAGATATTAAAAGTTCGGACTTAGATTTGGAACCTACAATGTCTATGCTTGAAACAAACCTGACAAGTATCAAAGATCTCCGAAGTAACTTTAGTAGTATCGTCTCACACGCGGAGAATTTCATGAAGAGCACTGAAATTGAATTTCAGCCTCTGTGTCACACTCGCTTGAGAAAACATACGAAAATGCCCAGCGAAATAGCTGATGACGAGCCAATTATGGACTCCAAAGGTTCATTCAAGGTGGGAACATTCTACGCCAGCATTGATATGGCCATTACACAATTGAAGAAGGGCTTTGTAGAAGATAATGCTGCTACTATAATGCTTCTGACGTGAGAGATTTGTCTTTGCTCTCACGGAAACATCTTTACGAGGTCCGCAAGAATCCGAAAAGTTTACCTGAAGATGCTTTCACTTCGTTTAGCTCAATTTATGGGAAATACGTGAACGTTGACGAAGCCAGAAAGGAATACATTGCTTTTTCTTCTTATTTCGAAGAGCTTGGGAAAACGGTTGACGTACCTAGCCATCTTCACAGCGAAAATAAATGGATTGTAACTTTGGACATAGATAACGAGAAAGAGCCTAATTCTTGTGATGATGGTGTGTCGGATGGTAACGAGGATCTGGGAATATCTATACCTTCCAGTCTTGGCAGTCTTCCCGAAATTTTCAAAATATTTTGCAAGTCTAAACTAAAAACTGTTTTCCCAAATCTTCATTCTCTTCTGAAGATTGCTGTCACGTTGCCCGTAACGAGTGTTACCACTGAGAGGTCATTTTCTAAATTAAAACGAGTCAAAACTGATTTGAGATCTACAATGTGTGGTGATCGACTAGAGAGCTTGATTACAATTGCTAGTTAATGGGACATCTCCATTGATTACGAAAAAGTGATAATATATTTGCTTCTTATAGTTCAGTGCTTACGGAAAATCGTATGCTTTAGTGCCATTGACTTGTGAAATGTGTCTTGTGAATTATATAATTATTTCTGTATGCAAAATGGCCGAGAGCTTACAATCTATAAAAGAAGATGTGGTTTAGAAAATAAACGTCATTGACGATGTACTGTTCTCTGACTGGTGAATATTAACGGGGTGGCGTCAGTGTTCATCTATCGATGCCAATTTTGAAATCAGTTTGATTGCGATTGAGGCACGTGAAATATGTATTAGAATGTACGCCAACACTAAAAGTTCGATATATTCTCTTTGATGTTAATGCTTCATAATCTCCTATAATTAGAAGAATATTATGTGAACTTTCAGTTAGCTATATTATCTAAAATGAAGCTTTTATTTGTGAGTTAAAAGTAGATAACATAGCTCTTTTACTAACCAATGATCGGAACATAACGCACTGAGGAAGTGTGTTTTTTATCAATTTCAGTGATATGATTACAGTGTTGTGCTGTGTTTTACATAAAGTGGTACCAATTTGAGAAAGCATTTATATTGTAAGTGAGAAAAAGTTATGTACTGTATGGTGATTATGGTGGGATTTAGCGATATTAAGATACTTCTTGGCTAGTCATTGTAGCTGTTGCATTAGTAGTTTAATTGTATGCTATTTTCTCACTTTCAAATGAGTAAATATACGTATTTATGGTGAGAATTTCTGATCTCAGATCCATTATGGTTACAGTAGAATATTACATTTATCCATAAGAATTTACTTTGCTGCAATAATTTATTTTATCTGAGAAATTTCAACTAAGTTATAAATATATTTAATTACCTGGAAACCACCCTTTTTAGTAGCTATGCTTATAAGATTCTGAAAGGAGTCAATCTAAATTTATTTTCCTGTAACGTAAAAGAGGCATATTCTAAAACAACAGCATATTTCAAAAGCATTACCTTCTCTTTGCCTGTTGTGTAAAAAATATTATTTCATACGACTGATTTCTACTTATTTTGTATTTTTGAAAAGGGAATTTTGTTAAGACAGATATGTTTTTGACATATTGAGATTTCGGTTAAAACAGTTCCTTAAATATTTGTTTTGCTCTCGCGAAAAGTCACATTAGGGCGTTGCGGTCGGTTGATCACGGTAAAGAGGAATAAGTAAGATAGATGCAAAAGAAGAATAGCAGCGAGAAGGCAGATAAGATAAGATAAAATGAATTTTATAGGCGGTAACAGACTATGGCTTACGCCCGTCCCGATACGGGGGCGAGAAGGCAGCGAAGTATGAGCTAGATAAGATCTGGTTTTCAAAGCTTAACACGATATGAAAATGGCTTCATTGACCTCACTATCAAGTGTAACGACTCAGAGTGAAGCCACGCAGTAGAACTTTAGTAAGTCTGCCAAGTTCGAATTGCAAAATATAGGAGTGGCGGAGCCTCATACAAGAAATTAAAAATGATGCGTACAGAGCTGTAACTTGAGTTGTAAGCACGAAAACAAGAGGCTAAAGTACTATAAATATTGAAGAGCAACAGCTCAGAATTGAAAACGCCAAGCGTATAAAAACTATGAAAATCCTTTACCCCTCATTAGACCGCTTAGCAGTTAAAAAGAGGACATTGAGAGTTCAATAGAGAAAACTGCAACATTAGGGTCAACTTAGTATCCAGTAGAACACTTAAACCCAACGAAAACCAAAGCCACGTGGAAAATGTTTGCAATTGGATATCAAAAAGAGTACTGTTCATACAAGATTGATTCAAATCCTGGAGCAATCACACAGCCAAAGATTGGACAGAAAAAAAGCGTTCTCATTTTCTTTTTACCTGCAACAGCAACAGTCACCCTACAGAAAATAGCTGCCCAGAATTTCGGCCACTCATGATAAGATAGAATATACTGTCAATACTGAAGATCAAATTGAAAGTCAGCACAGAAAACTCATCAAGCTCTGATGCACTTCAAAACATGAGCAGAAAGCTGTCTTCTGTATATTGTTGAACCAAAATACCTAAAAAAGAAAAAAATGTTCATAGTATAGAGTATTCAAGACAATGGTGTCAGCATCGAATATATTAAAATGATGCCTTCTGCATCAGCGGTAACCCATTACATTCTACTCCGGATTCTGATTCTAGTTCTGGTCCTCCTACGGCGATATAATTTACTCGTAACCAAAACAGGTTTCTAAAAGAAGCGGTGGTATTATATCTAAAATTTTATTATTTTTAAATTGCAAACAAAGAAGAAGAATGATAGCAAAGGACAAAATAGCTGTACAATATATGTCCTTTCGCCATCTACAACTGCAATAAATGTATGTTTGTTACTCTCTCAAAAATGCGTTTTTAAAATCTAGAATGATGTGGAAAGTTTCGTTTCGCTTCATTTACCTCAATTTATACGAAATATTTAGTCATTGATGAAGGCTGAAAGGAATATAACTTTTTCAGATTTGTCTTGAGCACTATCCTATGAGTAGCAAACATATTAACTACGTTTTCGTAGTCAATGAAGATGTCCCATTTGCTAGCGATGACAAACTAACCCTCTAAGCGTTCTCCCTTCATCGTATATGTCAAATCAATCTCAGATTATAAAATTACCTCTCAGTGAACACACTCGTTACTGGCAGTAGTAATCTTCAGAACATAATGCAGGTTTAGAAAAACAGTTTTAAGTTTTAGCTTGCCACGCATTTTGACAATTCTTGAGCAGGTTTCCAACGCTAGAAGATTTAGATTTCCTCAAATACTCGACAGGATGAGACCATCAACATGAGAGGTACACTCTTTTCGCTGTCCACTTCCAAATCTACATTCAAGTTTTTTTTTTTCGCTGTGAAGATAGGTAGATCAACCACTTTTCAGAACTGTGAAAAACCAGAAGAAAAAGCGTTGATCTACCTAGGCAAACTTCACAGAAAAAAATAAGTCGATTGTAGATTTGGACATGGATGGAGACGAGTCTAATTCTCATGATGAGGTTCCATCATATAACATTTGGGGAAATATAAACCTTTCAGTGTTGGCAGCTTTTCCAAGAGTTCCAAAATATTTTGCAAGTTAAAACTGAAAATTGTTTTCCTAAACCTGAATTATCTTCTGAAGTTTTCTGTCGCTTGCCAATAACGAATGTATCCACTGAGAGGTCACTTTCTAAGACGAAACTGATTTGATATCTACAGTGGAAATAGAAGGGACCGAATAGACGGTTTGCCAATAATTGCCAGCGAATAGGGACATCTCCATTGATTATGAAAAAAGTGGTTGACATGTTTGCTCGTTAAAGGATATTGATTACGACAAAACTGATTCTTTAGTGACACTGATATGTGAAATGCTACAAATGTTGAGTACTCCTAAAATTCACCCTTGCTGCAAATCTAACTGGTCGACGTGGTGTGTCATACAGCGCCAATTCAGTCTGGTGTGCACTCACAACTTTATTTTCCCTTTACTAACAAAAGTGTTAGTGTTACTTACTATGATGTACGCTTAGACGCGGCGAATGTACCGATCAGTGTATCTCTAGCTATTTTAGGTTTTTCTTCTGTGAATAAATTTTGTGACCCTTAAAAATAAATACGTTTCCTTTCTAAAATTAAAGAATACATATGAAATGCAACATTTGAAAATACGCTGTCTTTTTTGGGGGTGGGTCCTGCTGATGTAAGGCTTGCATGACCTCTTTCGAAATGAATGGGCGCCACTGACTACAATTCCAGTATTTTAGGTGACTCCAGGCACTCGGACAGGCAAATTGTCGGCAGCGTGGGTCTCTCGGGGCGCGGGGCCCTGGGCGGTTGCCCGGTTCTCCCGTACCGATGGCCCACCACTGCTTTTCAGATTGTGAAATTAAACATGTAAAATTCCCGACTAATATGCGGCCTGATCTGGGATCACCGGAAGCACTTGATTCTTCTGACAATCGAAAGAAAAAGTAATTTACCGGTTCTTCTGTGATTTTTGCAATGTATAAAATGTCTGACTTTTCCATTTGTGAATCTGAAACTCTGTTTCAACTGAAGTGTCATTTGCTTGAAGCTTCAGTCAGGGCTGCATTTATGCACGTAGGCGCCCAGGCCCATGACTTACAGCGCCCCCTCCCCTTTCTGATACCTCATCATACTCATTTCTCCCGTTTTTTCCTTCCCACCTTCACGTTGTGACAAATTACTGTCTTCTGGCCATATAATAATAATAGTAATAATAATAATTATTTAACTCAGCTAATTGTGGTTATTCACAAAATACGGTTCAATAATATTAATAATAATACATTGTTTTACAATTAGAAATTTTAATAAAATTATTGTACCTGTGGAAGACCTTTTGATTACCCTGAACAAGAAAGTAATACAAACCACCCAGCAAGCCGGGAGACGTCGGTATTTGGTTGGCGAAAGCAGGCCGACAGGCGGGTCCACGTCGGGTTTTGAAAAATCCCGACGAGAAACCGACGTCGGCGGGGTTACGCCTCTATGCCGACCCCGACGGTGGCCCGGAAGATGGTCTGACGACCAAACGCCATTTGTGAGTCGTGCCGATCATTCCCCGACTACCAGTCGGTCGTGCCGCCGTCGGGGCCGGGATTTGGCTTGCTGGGTATTTTTTCTCCTACAAAAACACAAGTAACTTAAACAAAAAACGTGAATATTAGTGATACATAAATACAATTAGAATTAGAATTTATGCATCATTAATATAATTATTGTCTATGAAACAACATTTTATTTACTGTCAAGATAATAAAGCACTTTTCTTCTTGCTTTTCTTCGTCCGAAGGTGACTTTATGGCCTCATACGCAGTGTCTTGGGTCAGCCTTGCCTCAAATTCTTTACACAAGGAAGTGTCGAAAGGATCTCTCACCCGATCGAAAGGATCTTCTGATGTGGTTGAATAAACATCACCCACATCAGTCTTGCTTTTCTTTTAGTCTTTACATCACAAAAGGCTTTCAATGTAAATATCCTTCTATCAACTCAGGTTCTAAATCTTCGGGATATAAGCTGAATAATTCCCTCACGTACATGGTAAATTTTAGGCTTCCAGTCCTTTGGTATGTTCTAGAAATCTAAATATATCATGAAGCTGTGTATATTTCTCACCACGACTACTCAGCTTCGAAGTTAGGGAATCACATTGAAAGTGTTCGCATGGAAGTTCTCAGACCCTGTAAATGAAACGTCACTGTTAGATTCACGAAAATTTGAAGATATTTTTTCTTTTCCATTTAGTGTCTGCTCTGTAATCTTTCTTATAATTTTCTCTTGTGATATTTTCTAAAATTTAAATAATAAAAAATTTCTCTCACTTCCAACACAAAGCCACAAGGCGACTCATAGTAAGTTATAATCTTTCCTAACTCAGTGGTTTCATACTGAAGTTTAACGTTGACTACATTAAACCTATCTAGTATGGTACCCCATACGGTGGCCGTGAATGTAGTTTTAAGTGAATTCAACTTTTGTTTTAAAGCACTGGGTTTATACCTGGATGAGTGTTTATCATCGCTATCGTTTTCAATACGGTATCACTCAAAGTTTCAAAATTTCCACACCAGTTTTCTTTCTCAGCTCGACAGGCGTCGTGGTAAGTTGTTCATTGGGTCTTCGATAGAATCTGTAGATGCAAAGTACATTTTTAGAAGGTCCCATCTATGTGTCGAGGCAGTGAAGAAAGCACTTGCAGCAACCCTAGAAAAGCTATAGCCTTTGTAGTTATCTTCTGTAGATAAAAGTCTGTAAATATTAGGGAAAAGAATAAAACTTGCTTCTACTTTCATATAAGAGAGATTAGGATATTTTTGAAATTTTTAAGGTCTTTAGCCTCATTTGGATCAAACAGGCATAGTGTATGGTAGGATAACGACCGGTGTCTTAGTTAAGGTACTATTCTGACGTTCGTGTGGTGAAACTGAAGAAAACTGGAAAACCTGTCAGGACGGTCGGCAGGAGGATTCGATAGCACGGTACCTATCCATTGCGGATCTAAAAAGACATGTTAGGAAACCTCACTTAGCTTTCCTGATATATACAAATCTAGCGTAAATTATGTTTTCAGACATATAGAATTGAACACAAAGTACCTGTTGCCCATTGCCAGGGGTGTAGATAACTGGTACGCCTTATATATACACTGACTAAAGATAATGATTGATGTGTACAAAGGCAAAAATAGAGGGGGAAAAATTTACTAATGTAAGCACTAAAGTTTGTTTTACTCATTCTAATGTATGTAAATTAAGCTAACTTTTAATTACCTGAAGTCAGTTAAGTACGAGAGGTCGCCCGGGTCAAAGGCGATGCTCTTTGGCGCTCCCCGTACACAGTCCTTTTTTTTTTTTTTTTTTTTGCAAAGTGTTTTTTTATCTCGCGTTTTAAATAGCGATTTCTATTGTTGTTGTTTTCTAAATTGCACCCCTGTGATAGTTGCGCCCGGGCCGGGCCTAGGGTGCCTAGTGGTAATCCGGCCCTTGTGTTTATGGATGAGATGAAGATGATGGACTAAGCCCGTTTGCTCCACAAATCTTGGAAGCAGGGATTCCGCCAGAATTTTCAGTTTGAGGAGTAAAGTCAAAATTGGGAGGGTGTAAATGGAGTTTTGCAGGGTTCTATCGATTTTAAAACGTAAAAAATTTAATTGAGGGGTGCTCTCAAATATTTGGGGTTGACACTCCCACAGGAGGGGCTGGCGGAATCACAGGTTGGAAGTCTTCGGAATGCTGGTATGGTCAAGTTTTAAAATGTAGAAATTTGGAGCTGCTAATTGCATCAGCATAAATGGATGTAACCTGAACATTGTGGAAGTTTCGGATATTAATGCGAAGTGAAAATTTAATTAACCTTTTCGGACTTGTGTAACCTGCTAAATTAAACTTAAACATGATATTCTGTTGAATAGGTAAATTATTGCGCTTCGAAATACTTTTTTAACTAGTTTATTCAGACACAAGAAATAATTATTTGTTTTCTGTCACCTGGAGGAGAGTTTATGTACTTGCTCTTTGTGTATGATAGTTAATTGTGTCGTGTTTTAATAGTGTTTCTCCTCCTTAACTTGTCAAGGTCACTTATTATTTTTATTAGCTCATAAATTTATACTTAAAGTAGAAAGCTATAACAAAATTTATCCGTTTTGTGGCCAATGTTTACGTGCTGTGATTTATGTAATAGTACATATAAAACTATGAATGGTGTTCTCAGGTAATTGTGTTATTTGGAAAACAGAAGCTGTATTACATCTATATTTACTATTTGAGCTCTAAAATAATGCGCTCCCAATAACTACAGTTCCCTCAATGTAAATATGTACTATATTTGTATTGCATAAGTTTTACGGTAACTGCACATAAGTGTCTTAATTTCTACATTCGTATAATTAACGTTCTATTCTATAGCTCAGTGTTTTGTAACGCAATCTGTTACACACTAAAAGGAATACTAAATAATTGCTATTTCCAAACTTTTTTTTTCTAGAAAATTTTGTATTTTACTGTTTCGATTCATCTGGTACTACTGGTCAGGTGTCCCGCAGAATTTATTCCGCCTGCCGCCAGTTAGCGCTGTGAACTGTTTTGTTTTTGTTTACGTTTGGATGAAAAAATGAAACTGAAATTTGATTGATTCTTTACTGTGTAATAAGGTACTTAAATATTTGCATGTTTTTTATTACTTGCCAGTGCTCGAAGTGGGTTAGAAAAGGTAAGTGTATGCTATGCTTCCAGAAACTGGATAGAAAAGGTAAGGCTACTCTTGCACCTATAGTGGCAGCCATTACCCATTGAAAGTACAGTTTTGCAGTTTTTGACTTCAGTTAGCACTGCTAGGAGGTTCTGGTTAATTTGAATTTTGCTTGTTGGTACAGCATCAATTTATTCAGCTTGTACATGAGCTCACAATAGTAAGCATTACAATAATTGTCAGAAGACGAAAAAAAAAAAAAAAACTTAGGCCCTATATATTCAGCCATTGTGTAATAAGACTTTTGTACAAAGAAAGTAAACAATTTTCTGTTTCTCTGAAATTTATTAACATTGCTTTGGCACCTTTTAATGAATAAATTACGGAACACTTGGCAAAAGATACGGGACAATACAAGAAAAATACGGGATAAATCTAAAATAACTTAAAATGAAATTAATTACTTTGGCCCTGTACTACTATATGACTGACCACACAATTTAACCCCCCCCCCCCATAATAATCAAGAACACACACAAAAAAAACGTCTTGCTTGCGAATGCTTGCACACCAAATGCACTGGCGGGCGGAAAATGAATATTTCAATTTCATATGTACAGTTGGGGTTGGTATCTGCACTGCAGACTAAAAAAGGCTTGTGTTAATTCAACATTTTTCGATGTTCTTGAGTGACCACCATTTTTTTGTGTGTTGATTTCAGTGATTCAATATAATAAAGATTCTCATGCTAGCTCGATCACAGTGTTGATTCACCGAAATCACACAACAAACTGTGTTGATTTAACGTAAAAGGTGATGGTTCTTCTGGGACACCGAAAACATGTTGAACTAAACACAGCTATTTTTTGTAGTTTATCGTCCTCTAGAGCAGGGTTTCTCAACCTGGGGGGCGTGACCCAGCTAGGGTTTTGTGGGTTAAAACTAATAAATTTCAAAGAAAGTATTTTATTTTGCTTGCTGGGTTAAATAATTACTAAAAATAATGTAGTTGGCTGAATAGTTTTTTAATAATATAATTAGGATATTTATTATAAATACAGGAAATAAACTGTTATGTTTTGAAATGAAAAGCAAACATTACACAAAATAATTGTGGGTCGCCGGCTACAAAGCATGGGGAAAGGGAGTCGCGGGATGAAAAAGGTTGAAAAGCGCTTATTTAGAGCAAACAGAAGTAGCGAGTATTATATCTCCACCCCAGGTTTCATCTTGGGGTCTGGGAATGTGAACAGAGTCTGCTCGCCAGTCTGTGTAGTAAACAGTTTGAAAAAAAAAAACACATTACTAAGTATTTGTTAAAATTATTGAAATTTTGAAAACATATGTGTGACTTTACTACTTGTAATACGGGACAACCACTGATAATACGGGACGCGTAAATTTCACCTAAAATACGGGACAGGTGGCAACCCTACTTATACCTATCATTTGTATAAGCGTGTATAATTCATAGACTTATATTATACGCATTCTTTAAAAGAAGAGGAATTTGGCTGTGTAACATACACATTTGGTAAGGTTGTAGATTTGCGGACTCACCTAGTAACACCCGGAAAACGTGTTTTCCTTATGTATTTTGACCTTCTGAGTCGATTTATGTCAGTCCCAACCTGCGCAAGTGCACCGTTCCTGAGATATGACACGTCGCAAATATTACTTTTATAAACAAAATGTTGTTGCCTGGTATTATATGAATGAATATTATTACAACAGATTAATAGTTCTTCATTTTTTATTTTTTTTATATATAATATAGACCTCTACATATATAGACATGGTAAAGTCAGCAGTTTTTTATTCCTAAACATATCTTTACAGGATGAACCTCTACGTAAACCAAAAATTAATCTAGTTGTTCTCTTTTGGTTTACTTGTCCATAATGTAGACCCTATGGTATGATGTGTAAACATTGCAAAACTTGGTTCTTAATAGCTTAAATGGAAATATGAACAGTTGCGTAACAGCTAAAAATGCATGGAAGTAAATGGCAGGTCGCACACCGGCGACAGAACAGTTGCTCAGAGAAGAGAATATTATTATTTCCCCCTTTGCTGTGTGAGTGAGACCAGAAGTGTGTGTGGTGGAAGCCGTCTTGAAGCATGTCTTCAATTAGTGATGAAGACAATGAGAAGCTAATTGAAGAAATAGAGAAACGTCCACTGTTATTTTTAAAAAAAAAATGTTTGAAAGAATATTAAGGTTTGAATTTGAAGAGGAATTTGTGGTAGGCAGCGTGTGTTATAAAAAAAACTTGAACGAGCTTTCCAACCAAGAAAAGAAAAATCAGCGTAAAAAGTTCTATAATATTACCAAATTTCATCCAAATCGGAGATACTGGGTTAACATTCAACTTTTTTTTTTTAATTGATGTGCAATGACTCTGTAGTAAAATATCGTCAATACCATAAAGTAAAAAATAATTGAGCCAATAGTAATGTGAGGATGGTTTGGTACAAGGCTCTTCGCACGCCAATATTTAGCGAGGCTCTGGGCTTTATTTTAGTGGAACAAAATTCTTTCTTTTTGGTACAAGAAGGTACAAATTTATGAGGATGTTCGATTTCTAATTTGAGGATTTCTTACTACAGGGTCATTTTCTCGTCAATTTTTGAACAGGGCGATCTGTATACGATAACGATTATTTTCCAGGCAAATTATGCAGATAATACATGCTTACCTTAATGTGACTATTGGACTTTCTTCAGATGGTATAGCTAGTCTGAATTTGTTTCCTTTGTTATTGATGGTGCTACTAGAGACAACAGTTCATCAAAGATCATCGCATTCATTCTACAGTACCTAAAGACCGTTGACGGATAAGTACGTAATTTGTATAGCGTGTACAATTTTCACTTCACCAATGTCTCCTACTGTGTATATTATGCACCAAGTGTTTCTTTTTCTTCTCTTAAATTTAGCAATAGCACATTCTTCCAAGACCATGGTAGTATTGTGTCGAGTGTTCCGCCAAATTGTGATGATGTCAAATGCCCGGCAACTTTTCTGTTGCTGTCGCCAGTGTGCGAGGGTACGGCGACAAAACAGTGTTGTCTCCGTGAAGTTGCTGACTGCAGGAGACAGAAACGAAATAGTTGCGCAACTGTTCTGTCGCCAGTGTGCGGGGAGGTTAGTGTGTGTGTTATAAGTTATTTGACAGTCTTCTCAATTTACTGAATTAAGAAGTATTATCAGCTAAATATTATCTTTATACAGGCAACTCTGCTTGGCAAAGCTCAGGTGGCTTACTACAGGGATAAACGTTACGGGATGTTGGCACGCTAAGCAACGAGCAGCGAATTCCTCAGCCAAGTATTCTTTTTAGTTGTGAAGACTCACATTGGTAAAGTAAAGAGAATAGATAATTCTGTTGGAAAATGATACGCTTTTCTTATAATTTGCATGTTATGTTTTACAGCTAATACAGTAGTAGTAAAGGCGGTAAATCAGTCTGGACAAATGCATCCGCAAAACGCTCAACAACAACAGCAGCAACAACAACAGCAGCAGCAACAACAACACCAGCAACAACAACGAACTGGTCGACCTCCTGGTGGTCCACTTCCACCAGTGTCTCTACAGCCACCGAGTAGCATGCCAAATCAAAATCAGTCTTCCGGAACCACGACTGCATCAAATCAAGTTGGTGGTGGGCAAGTTCTCAATGTGGCCAGGGAAGTGCGAATTATTTGGAATGGCGTGCTGGAGTGGAAAGATATGGCGAGGAACCAATCAGATCAGCAGACACGTCGCATACCGTGTCAAGTGAAGGCAAAGGAGGCTGTTGATCCGGTGTTGTAAGTTGAATTTTAAATACTAACTACAAAATGTTAATTTCTACTGTCACAAACAATTTTTTTGGTCTTCTTTCACTTTATCTGTATCTAATAGAAGCTAGCGCCAAAATAGATAGAAAGAAACAGACAAAGCGGAAGGCCATTTTCAATTTGCTTAGCTTTCGCCATTTAAAAATTTCATGCTATTACTTCAACGAAAGCAGGTAGAGAAAAACGTATTTCAGTTTTAAGTTCAGTGACCTCGATATTGGCCCTTTTTAATCTGGTGACAGAAAGCGGTAGGATCTTTTCAATTGGTTTAGCTTCCTCCGTTTAAAGAATTCACGTTGGTTTCACTGAGCACTTTAGTATGTCATAGAATCAGCCCTAAGTTTTTACTATAAACTCAATTGTGCTTATCTTAATATTACTTTTACTTAGTATTATTATTACTATTGCTTAGCTTGTAATCTAAATATTGAGAAACAGCTGAAGTAGGAAGGATAGTTTCAACTACGAACCTTTGTTTCTAGTATTCTGTCTTTAGTTAATTGCCAATACTTTCAGCTCTATTAAAAGCGGGACTTTTTATACCTGGATCGTTTTACGAACCGTCCTATACTAACTTTCAATGTGTACAAACATGCTCTCGAAAGTTCATGGCTGCATTGATACTAATTTTATTTGTTAATTAGTGTAAAATTATTATTATTATTATTATTATTATTATTATTATTTTGTGTTGCTCTTCCTTTACTATGTATGAATGTAGCATTAAGTTGTTCTTATTAGGGACACGGATGTAAACAGTTTTTTTTTCAGTTCCTGTTCACGAGACGTTATAACAGTGTAATATTTTCAGTTGCTTTACGTCACCAGCAGCCGGTGACAGGTGCCTCTTTCTGCTCATATGAGATTGGCTGTCCGATGATGAAGCAGCGGGTATATAGGAATTGCAAACGATAATTAGACATACAAAATTATGTTTTAGATTACTTAGTATAGTATTCGGTATTAGTGTTTAACGACCGTTAGAGAAACGTAAAGTGCATATAGTACCTAGTAACACTAATATGAAACTGCTCCCGTGTTTCGGAACAGAGCTTGGCTTAGCAGATTTATGTCGGTCAGATAGCAGGCTTGGAGTATGATTCACATTAAAGGAGAAATGTAGTCAAGTATTACCAACTTGACCGTTTCCGCGACAAGAGACAAGAGTACGTTTTGTACATTCATGGCCGATAGGTAAGATTTCTAAGTCCAAATATTTTTAACCATATCCAAAGTCAATGTTTTGACCTGTTATAACCAGTGCAGTTGTGTAGGGTTTTCCATAGTTCAAAAGGTGATTCCTAGGATAGTACCAAGGATTAAAGAGTGTATATAGGATCAACAGCTGAAGGGAGTTCAAGTATAGCTGGGAATAGTATTGAACTATAGTCGTGCCATCTTACAAACGGGATGCGTACTAAAACCTGCTCGAATTGTGACCGTTGTTGCTTGATCAAGAACTAAACGCGGCTAGCCGGTGACAAAGAATTTCGGCGAACTTCGTTCCTATTCGGAAAGCACGCGTCCACTCCCGCACAAAGGCTCACACCTCACCAGTAGCGTCAGAAGTAGGAGCATAAAAGGACCGCTTCTCTTTGGGGTTGTGGTTACTTGAAGTTGTTGGAGCGATATTTAGATTATTTGTATTTACTATATATTCTACAGTACAATACCTACAGCATTAAACTGTAGTTTGGCATAGTATTTGTTGATTGCCCAGCAATGTTCCTACAGTGTTTGTTATAGGCAGCAGCCTAGCAATGTTTTGGAAATACAAATGAAAAGTACAAGGGAAGAACAATGAAAGTTGTGAGAAAACACACATTTTAAAGTGTAAGCACTTTCATTTCAATTTCTTTTTTTACTTTAGCGTAGGCCGATAATGTGCCAGAGGGCCAAAAATAAATTTAAATTCAAGTGCATACACCTTAAAATATTCTTTCTCGAAACTTTCAAAAATAGACTTTGATTACTCTTCAAATATATCGAAACGTAATGGCCAGAAGATCCTCCGACCTTGGCAGTATAGGGGATACAAATGTAAATAATTAATATTAAGTGTATATTTCATGTTGGTGTCGCAAGTAATTACTCGGAGTTTCATTCTATTTAAATAAATATCCTTTAAGTTAATTTGTCCACAAGTATTATGGTAACCGTACTAATAAAACACAAAAGTTCTAAGGAAGGCAGCTAACAATAACACGGAGTCCAAGTTTTGACTTCGAGTGCAGGCGCACATACGATATTCGCCAAGAAATGTCGTCCCTAGAATTTCGACAAACCATCTGTGCATAGATCGTTAGATGCCTGTAGAACCCATTCATATAAATTTAATTAGTAAGTACACATAGATACACAGCCTGAGCCTCAGATGCCTAAAGACCTTAAATAAATTCAAATTAAAATATACAAGTTTTTTTGGAGTCCCCGTAGCTCAAGCAGTAGAGCACCTGACTATGAATTGGGCGACCCAGGTTTAGTCCCCGGTCAGGACGCTACACCTTTCTTTAGTGCTCCCATACCTTTAATTCCCGTTCTAAGGTACGTTCTATCAACTTGTGTACTAGACTGCTCTTGATAAAAGCAATCAACTGACCACTCCACCTCACTTCGTGTCTTAGGTCAAGAATATGAGTTGTGCCAAGCATTCACACCGCATGCGCATCACACAGGAGATACCTTTAACTTTTTACACTTTTGGGAATGTATAATTTACTTTACCCGAATAACTTTTCTTATAACTTGCAACACGACGACACTCTTTTTATGCTAAACATACACAATAAGCAGATGCACCATTTGAAAACTTACCTTCCATTGGATTAGCAACACTTACATTGTTAGATAAGAATATATTTTTTGGCTGCCGCGGTAATCGAGTGCTTTAGATCACAACCTGGGTTCGAATCACAGCTGGAACATCTGGACTTCTAAACTTATCAGCTTGTTGGCTACTGTTCATATTCATTAGTTACTATACTGGCTTATAGGTAGACAATTTATCAAAGAATGTCGTCTTTGTTTACATAAAAGCAGTTCCATTAACGATAGGTACTTGGAATAGAGGTGAACTGCCCAGTGCCTAATATATACAAATCTTTTATGTGGTTTGGAACACTGTACGTACATTCAAAGGTATATTATTATTATTATTCCCTCAGGAAGGGAATTAATTTTGACACAAAGCTTTCACTATCTAGATAATTGTTTATTGCATTAGATTATTTTATTTTATTTTTCAAGCAAAGTGGATTCATGGCCACCAACCCTCATAATGCATTTGGTGCTAAAACGTTTGCTTGGAACTGCTTGTGAAGAAGTTTTGAAGAATTCAAAGTGTTTTCTCTTCCATATGCAGAATTGTGATGACCTTGAAGCTCTCAAAAGATTAATGAGCACGGGATTTGTAAGTTCGTGTACTCTCAGTACGTTTTGTAGTAATATTGATTAAGATTAGTTAAAGTAGCAAAACTTTTTCTTAGTAGAAAACTTTCGTAAAGTACGGAAATATACCCATACTCCCTCCCACAAATTTCAGTAATACTCCAGTAAAAATTATAGAACCACTGACATCAAGAAAGTGCAATGAATGCATCTTTAAATAAATAATCTTTTTAAAGCAATAAAATGCAAATTTTTTATGTGCATTTGGGAATAAAATAATGCTCGCCTTTGAGATCTTCCGGGTACTTTAAAGGCTATAAGAATTGTTTAGAAGAACAAACACTATTCCAGGTAGATGGACAAATTCTAAGATTCATCAACATTCACCTTATTCTCGCGTATATTTTCAGAAGTTTTGATTGCATAGTGCAAGTTAGTCCCTTGCTAACAATGAGGGACTTTATATTCCCGTTTTGTCAGTTTGTCCCTGTCAAATGATATATCCTGAGCACGTGTGGTGGCTAGTATACAGGTACCAGACCGTAACGAGAATTAATAGTTTTAGGTCCATATCAAGGGATCCTCGAAACCTTAGCAATTGTTACTAAAATCGCCACGCTCTTATTTTAATAGGTTCGTAATTAGGTGTTCACTTATACAGGCGAAAGAAAAAATACAAGTACGGCTACTGCTAGGATAGTAAAGTACATCGATATACGTGACTTATCTGCATCACAGCAACACTTACTGTAGATGGAGAAATATTCTTAAGTAAATTGTGACTTCGTGTTGGAGATATGCAGGGTGTTGCAAAATAACACTTGACAAAACCACCTCACGAAATTCCTGACATGAAAATAAGAAAAAAAAAATGGACCATCGGGGGTGCACAAATGCTTCGTTTCGGCGCTACAGGCTGCCGAAAGCTTGGGAAAATGAACTCTAGAGCTTGATATTTCCAATACCATTAACAGTAGAACTGAGGTGGGATGGCACCTTCAAAGACTTGAAACCAGCTTTATCCGAGAATTCATATAACAAATTGTGCAATGGGTGCGCGAGGGATTACCCAAACGAAAGAAGAAATGGATCCCCAGACATTCTCTGGAGTAAATGTGGGTCGAAATAATTACAAATAAGACGACTCTCCATGCAAGCCCGTAGCCAAGGGGGAAGGGGGGGCTTAGCCCCTAAATTATTCCAAGTCCCTACCAATACTTTGCATACATGTATGAAAATTAAAGTCAAACATATACTTGATTTAATTTTAATAATTTTCTATAGATGCTCTTAAATGTATATTATTGGTACAAAGGTGTGGTTTTATACAATATATCGTAGCTATTACATTATTTTCGAATCAGATATAACTCTTATGAATTGCAAAATCACGACTTTATACATAGTTTCAGAAGTACTTTCCTATAGCAAATTTCAAAAAAGTGCTCGTGACGATCCCTTACAAAGTTGCAAATTCATTTTGCAAGTTTCTTATGGGAGAAATATTACAAGATAATATTCATTCGTGAATTAAGGTCTCATATTTGCTTGTTACACATACCCCCAGGTATATAAATTTGTTTACATTCTCTATGTTCTCATTCTTAATTGTTATGTATGTATTTCTTTCATTCTCTATGTTTCCGCTTGTTATCATGCATTTTGTTTTCTCTATGTTTACCTGTAGACATATCTCATCGCAAGCTTCTACTAAGACATCGGTGTTACTTTGTAGTGCATCTACATCGTCCTCTATTAAATCTACGTCATCCGCGTATACAATGCAAGCCATTCAATACTAGTCCCTTTTTGTCTTCTTTTATTATCTGGGACGTATATTCTAACGTAGAGTTAAACAGCTGTGATGACAAGGCATCACCTTGTTTCAATTTGTTGCGAATCTCGAAACTATCTGACCTATCCGTACTCTGATTATGGGGTCGCTGAGACACATCTTCACTAGTTTAACCTGTTTTTTTTTCGAATTCCAAATCGTATCAGGATACTGTATAACGTTTCTCTTTTGACAGAGTCGTATGCTTTCTTAAAATCAATGAATAACTGGTGAACCGTCCCATTGTATTCCCATTTCTTCACCAAAAATTTGTCTCAAGGCGAAAATCTGGTTCAACGTGGATCTATTTCTTCTAAATCCACATTGGTGATCTCCAATTATTTCATCTACGTATACGCCTAGGCGAGTTAGCAGGATATGACTTAGTACTTTGTATGGGCGGATTTATGGGGGCAGACCCACTCACACTGTATTTGACTACCACAAAGCCCACATTGCGTGAGCAGGGATCGATCCGACGACCCCTAGTGCCAGAGATGATAGCTCTACCAATTGAGCCACCGCGGCCCTACTAGTACATTGTGTTTCACTATAAGAACACTGGGCATTGATCCTTCATGCTCCGAGCTCTATACTGTGAAAATATACAGATAGAAATAGTGTAACATAAATATTTTATGTTGTATGCATATTTAAAAAGAGTTGTATAAACACATAATGAATACTCTTGTGAACAAGCAAGTATATAAAGGTTTCTTTTAATGCGTCTGTTGCCATAGGGCTCTGAGAACTATTATTTCAAAGGATATCATAACGTAGCCACGTCCTGCGGCTCCCCACGCGCTTTTTGGATAGTATAGGAATAGTTATCGGCACGTAACAGTATGGGGGCCGTTTGAAAAATTGAATTTTAAAATAGGGTGGAAACGCTGAGAAGTGGGTGCTTGGGTACAGGAAACAGCAACATGTTTCAATGGTGTCGAATATGTATACTCAAAGCTTGGTTCAGATAAATCGAACTGAATGGAAGTAGTAAATATATAATTTTCCAAATTGATTGGCAACACTGTCAACTGTGGGACCTCAAGTACTTCTGTGACGCGTCCCAGTACGTAAATACAAAGTTTGGTCCTAATATATTCAACGAAATGGAAGCAATTAAAAAAAAAAAATCTAAAATTGGTTGGCAAAACTGTCAACTGTGGCCCTGGAAGTATCCACATGAACTATCCAAATACCTAATGCACATTGTATTATCAATGCGGATACGTCCAACTACAACAAATATGAAATCTAGATATCTTAATCTTTTGGCAACCATGACAAACTATGGTGCCTGGAGTCCCTTATGACCTGTCCCAGTACCTAATGAACAATTATGTCAAATTTAGTGTAAATCAATACACATGTGTAGATTTGTATTAATAAAGGCATTTCTATAAGTTGAATTTTAAAATAGGCTGGCAACACTGACAACTGCAGTATTTGAGGTCAGGGACACCCAACACTTTCTTTTATTGTGTTGAATGATGTTTAAGCTAAGTTTGGGTAGATACGGCGTGGAAGAAGTTTTTCTTTTAATGATTTAAAAACTTGCAACACTGAGAACTAGGCAACCAAGAAATTCTCACATATACCAAAAAGTATTTGTAATCTAGGGTTTAATTTATGTTGTATTTCTTATTAATTACCTATATAAAAATAATTCTTGATCAAAGAGACGTTAGCATATTACAAACTACTGCCCTAAAAACAAAACGAAATTTAAAAAACAAAGGAAGGCTCATGTTTTTTTTTTTTCAATAAAAAACGGAAATTTTAGATAAAACGAACTGTTTTTTTTTGTTTTTTTTTTTCTATTTCGAACACTAAATCCGCCCATGGTACTTTGTAACATGTTGGGAGTAATGATATTCCGCTGTAATTAATCCAGTTCACTTTATCTCCTTTTTTATAAATCGGAACTATTTTTGAGGTTTACCATTCGTTTGGAAACTCCTACTTTCTTCACATAGCGCTTATCAATTTATGCAGTTTCTTGATTAGTGCCGTTCTTCCCGCTTTAATTAATTCGGCTGGCATATTAATGTCTATTCCTGATGATTTGAAAATGTTCAATTTCTTTACCGACATTTCGACCTCTATCTCGCTAAGTTCGGATATCCACGGTTCTGCTGCATGGATTTTAAATTCCTCAAATAACAAAAGAAAGCTTTAATCTATTAATGTCGATAAAATATTTGGCTTTTGACAGACAGACGGACAAACTCCACAATGCAGAATGCAAATGGCTTGAAGCAGTTGAGCTTTTAAAAAGAAAAAGTTATTGGGGTACAGAATTATTCATGAGCCGCGAAGACCTTTTAGCTAGAGAAGCCACACAAGTAGTTTCCACTGAACTTACTACACATATCATCCCAAATGTAAGAATCTTCCCACAGGCAAGTAAAAAGGAAGTCCTGATTGAATTCCAAGGATGCGGGCTTCGATTCCCCAATGATCAAACTGTAAGAAGTAGGTTGAGTCAAACTGTTTGTTATGCAACTACTACGCATTTTTATTTTAAAATCGTTCCGCAAAGGAATTTGTTTGATATATCGACTAACTCCCCCTTAAATTTTCTCCAGCCCCCACGAAAGTTTTCGGCGGGCTACGGGCCTGTCTCCATATGAGTACAGATAATAAACTTACTGGCAGTGACAGTCGCTTTTACTGATAATATGTACACCAAACATTCCTTGAAATGTCAGTAATTAACTCCTGTTTGTTATCGTGAAGAGCGTAACCCATTGCTGTTACCGCCCTAAAGTTCATTTTATCTTGTCTTATCCTGTTTGTTATGCAATCACTAATATTTTTAAAAGATCGTCTCGCAAAAGAAATCTGTTCGACATGGGTCACCTTTTTTTTTTTTTTTTTTTTTTTTGTACGGTACTAGTGGTTGATTTTGGTGCTGAAGCTGAATATAACCAGCCATGATGTTTCCCTCTTCACCCTTTATAAATTTATACCTGCAAAAGTTGTAATATTTTACTACAGTAGCCAATAAAATATTGTGTTGGAGTTCAAACAGTGTAAATTTTGCTTTCAGTTGCGTTAAAATAATATTAAAAAAATGTCACCGAATTATTTATATTTCAGTCAACTGGGGAAAATACCTCTCGTAATGCTGGCCATTTTCAAATCACTAGGAGTTACAACACTGATTCGCAAGTATCGTAGTGTTATGAAAGGCGGAAAGCTCCGCAGAAATAGAGGTGAAAATAGAAGCAACATGCGACTGTGGACATCAATCACAGACCTTCTTCATTCATCTTTTTAACGGAATGTTCCAAATTTTCTAATGAAAGAACATCATTACTCAATGCCTTATACAGGACCAACGTTCCCAAACCTATCTGATTTTAGTCTCTTCTCTCTCAACCAACAAGAACTGCAACTTACTTAATATTCAGCTTTTTCAGGAAATTTTAAAAGCTAATTTAACTATTTTACTTCCAGTTCTCTTGTACACAGCATCCAGCTCCCTCCACCTCATTACACCCCGTCCCTTCTTTTTGATAATACCTTACTGAACCCAGAAAGGAAAACACGATACAAGGATTAAACTGGAACTCAGAAGTAGACAATTCAACTATTACACAGAAAGGATTAAAGTACATTAGAAAAATAAGGAAAAAAAAACAGTCTAGTACACCATATAACTACCTACAGACGATGCTATTGGAATTGTCAATACTGGAAAGGAAACTCCTCTTCAATCAGCCTATTACGAACATCAGTACAAGTAATAAGAACCTCACAGTTTTATCTCTCTCCTGATAACACGAACTTTTCCCATCACTTGTGAACACGTCTCTACAGCGAAACGTTGCCTCTCACATAAACAGCATTTATAAACGTGCTGTTTACCAGAATGTCAAGAAATTACTGTTTATGCAAAAACCGATAGACACTATCTCTCTGCTATAACCGACATAAGAGTATAGCAATAAACTCAAACAAGAATTTGCAGTTAAAACAACAGAAGCTCCGCAGAAATTAAACATATTTATGAACTGTAGGCCAAGTTGATAAGAAGGTTATGGTTCTTTTTTTAAGAAGAAGAGAAATAAAGGTAAACTTTTTGCTTATTCACATAATTTAATATCCAAACGGAGTGAAGAAGTTTGGCTTACCAAGAAACGTACGTTTATAATAAACATGGAGCTCCTGAGTTTCTTGAGGAGAATTCTAGTTCTAAAAATGAGGCAGTGAACATGAGTTAATAGGGAGCCGTGACCTTTCAGCGTTCGGAAAACAGAAAAGTATATAATTAGAATTTTTTATAATTATTGCCTTGAGTGGGTCAAAGTGTATATTTGCAAAGTGTATATTTACATTTTAACACGTAATTGATGCGTTATTGTGATGAATAGGTATGCTATTTTCATCAACCACCAGTTCTGAAGAACCACGATACCGTTCGAAGCCAATTCACACGGTCAACAGGTACTGTAATGAGTTGTGTTAGATATAGTTCGATTTTCTTTTAAATTTAAAGATAGTTTTGAGCAGCTAGTAAAATAACAATTCTCCCTAACCACATTACATTAAAAACGTGTGACACGATTAATTACGTGTGCGTGCGATACTAGCAATAAACCATGAGTGACGGTAGGAAGCGTTTAAGTGGTGCTTGCTGCTTATAGAAAAGCAACATTAGAAAGATTAGAAAAAGAACAGGAGGTAGCAAAGGAGACTGCAAAAATATTTAACTTGTTTCGAAAACCAGAGACTGGACTTGGTTCAGTATCACTTGATAGCAAAAGCCACGTGGAAACCTAAAAATCTGGACAAACAATAGAATTGTCACAAAACGAATTAGTCCCAGTTGCAAAAACTTTTAATGCAGTAGAATTTGTAGCTAGTGGTGAAATTGAAAAATGAACAATAGAACAAAAGGGCGATGATTTCAAGGACTACAAAATTGAGTGTGAACCTAAACATGCTGAACTGCTTGGGAACAAAGATGTTTCTAATTTAATTCCTCAGAGGAGCTCAAATACTACAAAAGTATGACAAAGATTTTGTGTTTGATCGTGCTTAGTGGCCTATCATTGATAATACTCGAGAACAAGGCATAAAAAAATAATGAACTAAGACACTTCAAAGTTAGATTGTAGCCATTCTAAAAGACTAATTGGGGAACAACATCGCTTCTTAACTCAAACTCTGTTTAAGCAGCTTAATCAATGGACAGGAAGTGAAACGGTCTTGCCTTATGTACTCCGAGAGCTCTTTTCTATACCGTGTCAACTTTTTGGAGAAATTTCAAAGTTAGCAAAAGAAGACGATGACTGGAAATACGGTAATGAATGTTTAAAATGCCACGAGAATTCATCAGACCATAAGTCATGCGTCTTAGTAATGAAGAGCAGAATGGCCATAGCAGGAAGAATTAATTCTCAGCTTCTAACTTTCATTGAGGATGAAAACAATTACTGGAGAAATGTTTTAAAACCAGTAGTTGCTGTTGTTAGATCCCTAGCTGCTGCTGGTCTAGCTTTAAAAGTACCTTCTGAGAGATTTGGGTCAACACAGAATGGCGGAAACTTTATAATGTGTATAGAGTTAATATCCAAATTTGACCCCTTCTTAGCCACTCACATTTCTAAGTATGGCAATCCAGGTCAAGATAACACATTATACTTGTCCTCGATCACATACGAGGAATTTCTCCAACTGATGGGCCGAAAAGTCACGGAAGAAATAATAGCTGAAATAAAAGCAGCAACATATTTTCTTTTGATGATAGACTTTACGCCAGATATTTCCCAGATTGACCAACTGGCCGTAATAACTAAATGCGTTCCCGAGTAGAAAGATTCCTCTGCTTTTTACCTAATGTAGTCCATAACGGAGGTGAGTTCTTCAGTGCTGTTACGGAAGTCCTCGATAAATGTGGCATTGACATGAGCCTGCAGAGGAGCAGTCATATGACAATGCCTCCAACATGTCTAGAGAGTACACTGGACTACAAGCCAGAATACGAAAAATAACACCGACAGCAATATACGTGCCGTGCAGTGCTCATTCGCTGAATTTAGTCGGTGAGCATTCAACTAGTAGTTGTATAGAAAGTGATGATTTTTTTCAGGCTTCTTATAACCTTTATAACTTTTTCTCATGTTCTAGCAGAAGGTGGGAAGTACTCACGAGATATCTTGGCAAGAAAGACCACTTAAGCTTAAAAACCTTGTCCAAAACACGTTGGTCTGCAAGGGATTACGCTTGTAAGGCATTAAATGAAGACTGGGATGAAGTAACAGAAGCACTTACAATTATTTCGAATGACGAAAGAGAAAAGGCAACTACACGAAGTGAAGCATCCAGCTACCTCCGCCAGCTTCAAAACTGTTTTTCTGTCAGTTCTATGGGACTAGATTTAACGTATCAGGTAAAAAGCTGCAATCGCCTGAAATCGACCTATCAACAATATCAGTCTTGCACTGGTTTTTATCAGAGTATATAGACAGTATAAGAAGAGATCTTAACGTTTATGAAAATGGAGCGCTGATCAAGTCGAAAGTGACTCAGAATGAAGATAAAACAAAAAGGAAGAAAAGACGAAAACTCCAACCAGATGAAACTTCAGAATCAATACATCCAATGCAATAATTGACACATTAAGTAACGAAATGGAAAGAAAAAAAACTGTATACAATTGGCTCATCTCTTTGTTTGGATTCTTAACAAACACTCACAAGGAAGACCCTGATATGAACACATTAATGGAACACAACAAAGACTATACTTTTACTATAAAGATCTGCCAACTACGGAAGATTTTGGTTTTGTGAAAGGATTGGATGAACGTCCAAACCATATTCCAACTTGACGAAGTGTTGCATGAGAAGGAACTTCAAGATGTATACACTTGCGTTGACATAGCTCTAAAAGTTTTTTTTTTTTTTTTTTTTTTTTACAATCCTTGCGTCCAACTGCTCAGCGGAAAGGTCGTTCTCCGTCTTGAAAGGGTTAAAAAGCTACACAAGATCTACCATGACTGAGGAACGTTTGAGGGCAAGAAATTGGACTTTGATGATGTAATATATTCATTTTCAAACTCTGCTTCACGAAGGAAGTTCTTTTAATTGCCAATGCCTAGTTGTAATTGACACCAGAACATTGGTAATTCGTTAGAGTTCTTTTCTTAACTAAGTTTTTTTTTTATTGTAGTCAAACGAAGTTGTTAGAAACACACCCTTTTGTTTTCTTTTGAATATCAGTGTTACGCGTTTTCTTTTAATTAATGTTCAAAGATCTAACAGACGACGTTATTTTTAATACTAAATGCTTTATACATGTGTATATGTTAGGACTTGGAAGATTGAGTACTAGGGTGTCTTCAATGTAAGGAAGTTCTCTAGGTGAGCCGTATGCTCAAGTATTACCAAGAGAGAGAGAGAAAAAAGGGGGTGGGGGAAGGCATTGTTGCTGAGGGCGAAAAAGTGTGAGCGGAAAGGAAGTGGGATTACTGATTAGGGGGCGGCAAGTTGCCGCTAGCTCTTAAGCGGCAGAAGTGTAAACCCGTCTCTGATGATGGTACGTATGTTTAATAATTATTACTTGGGCAACTTTTGACAGATTCAAGAATGTTTCTGCAGCGATTCACTTTTGGGTTTTAATACCAGGTCCCCGAAATTATGTTGCTAGTCTGGGGCAATATATTCAGTTATTTACGTATTTGGCATTCAAAAAATTATATTTATTCTTTACATGTTTTTCCTGATAAATAGATGGAATAAAAATATATGTTGCCCAAATTAGAGCTTCAAGTAAACTGCAAACTGACTATAATTTCCCAGCCATCAAGTGTTATGTCACTGAGTCTAAAAATTTCTAAAATTTTCCGTAACAACAGTAAATGAACGGTGTTCTTGGGTCCAGAAAATAAAGACATTTGGTCAAAGTTTGTTTAGTTTGTAAATCACAAACCTCTTGAGCTCCTGCAGTTTTCTAAGGTTTTCGACCCAAACATTGCCATTTCTTTCTTAAATATTCTTGTCTTCCTTTCTCTCTCAGGGGTCACTCAAGTACATAAGCATTCAACGGGGGAAGGGCTTCAAGCTTTTGCCATCTGCTTTGAGAAAGTGGCAACACTGAAGAAAATTTCTTGTCGGAATCTTTCTGGCTGTGGATGTCAATGTTTGGTTAACCGCAAGTGGTAGGGCAGCCGGCTGCCTGGTCGAAGTAGTAGAAATAGTGAACTCTAGGTCGCATTAGGCTAGTTTTCCAGCTGATGCTTGCAGTAGCCTGGTAGCAGCCGCCTAGCAGAAGCATAGTGTGAACTTCAACTAGCAGCTGCTTAAAGCCAGCCGGCGAGTAATTAACAGCCGCTAGTAAACTAGCGCATGTTCAACTTTTATCAGTCACCATCCGATCACGTGACGCGTCCATCTTGCTAGCAGCCCTTCACCAGCTCAGTGTCAACACTTCACATTCGACAATCAGAACGCAGCGGCTGGTGACTGTAAAATCCAGTGGAATTTTTTTCTTTAAGATATATTTTATATTGTGTTTGGTGATTAGTCATGTCAAAAGACAAGTGGACTGGGAATGAGATCATTAACTTCATGAATACATATCGAAAATACGAGTCCCTGTGGAACACCTCATCCCCTATCCATTTCCTAACCCGCTTGCGTTCTCTCATTCGTAATCTTAACAATCGTCGTAATATTTTTTTACGTGGAAAAAATTCTGAATTCCAAAATCTGAGATGATGATAGGCTAAGACGGCTGCATTCTGAAAAATCTTTGCAGGATTAGACTGCGTCATCTTGGATTTCGGAATTCAAACCGCAGTATTGGACTAAAATTCGAACGTATTTACTTCAGAATTGAACTCAACTAACTTTAAACCCCATGTATGAAATATAACGAAATTCGGATTATTTGAGTGCTTACGTAGGCATTCATTGTTCAACTTTTTAACAATAAGCAGTATTGGACGCCGGTCGTATTTTAATTTCAGCCAGGGGCCGTAAACCGATGCTGCTACTGGAGCCAATTCTACAGTACAATGCAATTTCAAATTTACAGTCATTTAGATAACGAAGTAATAAGAAATTGAAATTGTAAAGATTTATATGGATCACTCTGTATTATCGCTAGCAGGAGTATTTAATACCAATCCATACCACAGAACCGTGGATACCCGAACCTAGCGAGATCGAGGTCGAATTGTCGATAAAGAAATTTAAAAAATTCAAATCACTGGGAATAGACAATATTCCAGCTGAATTAAATAAAGCAGGAGGAACGGCACTAATCAAGGAGCTTCATAAATTGATAACTGCTATGTGGAGAAAGGTGGAACTTCCAAAGGAATGGAAAACCCGAATAGTAGTTCAGGTTTATTAAAAAAGGCGATAAATCGGACTGTAATAATTACAGCGGAATTTCGTTACTCCCAACATGTTCCAAAGTATTAGTAATATACTATTAACTCGCCTAAGCGTATACGTAGATGAAATAATTGGAGTTCACCAATGTGGATTTAGAAGAAATAGATCGACATTGGATCAGATTTTCGCCTTGAGAAAAAAAAAGATATTCAGATTATCTTTCCTTACTAAGAATAGTAGAAAGATTCTTTAAATATCTGTTAATTGGTGGTAAAATATAAAAGTATCCTACGTGAATTAGATATCACTCGAAAAATAATGATTAAAATGAAGATCATCAATATTAATTTACAATTGAAAAAAAAAATTATTAACGACGCCTAGGGTTTGAACCCGTGACAAAGTTGAATTTAATTACAAACTCGCCACGCTAACCAAATACCAAACTTGTTAAGGAGTAGACGCTCTTCATTTCACTAACTGTCAACGTAAGACTACGAACTGATACCACATTCCGTGTTTTATGTATTATTATTATTATTTTAAAATCTTCTGTTTGGTTTATAATTCGATATTTATTTGTAAACACAATTACAATATGTAACGTAATTGTTCTGTACTGTGTTTTAATGTTAGATTATGTTTATATTTTTGAACGTCAAGAGATTTCCCTCTACAAACGGAAGAGCTGGGAATTTGGGAAATATTCTCTAAATACATGCGGCAGTCTTTTTGGACATAGTTGAACTTCGTTGTTTGATGATTTAGTAACTCGTATTAGTCAATTATAAGAGTGATAACCTAGTTACTATAAATCAAGACATTATATAAATAAGAAATATAAAAGAAAAAACATTTTGTGTATCTGCTATAATTATCTATAAGAGAGCTTAAAAGAAGTGCAGTTCTACGTAAAAGGTTTATATGATGCTTCTCGGAAATGGAATTCTGGTAAGAAGAGATTGTGTAGATTAAAATTTAAATTAAAGTGAATTATAAAATGAATTCAGATCCTTATTTCTTTTCGTCGCTGTTATTTACCCGTAGTTACTGTCTGTCTTGATCTATTTCAAATCTTCGGTATGTAGTCACTGCTTTTGAATTTGACTCCTTTGAAGCATTTGTTTGATCCCTTTACACATTTAAGCTTTTTGAAAAATCATGTTAGAAATTTTATCTTCGCTGCTTCTCATACATACCATTTCTTTTCAGTCACGATTCCAATGAATTTCGTTGCGTTCAAAACCATTATATTCATTTAACTATTGATAATTGCATTATTGTCCGCACGGAAACAACAGATATGGTTTTTGTAAAGTAAAACTCATTACATTTCTTCCTCTTGAATTCATTTTTAATGTAAGTCAAGTGAAAGAAATGGTAGCCAGTTGATTTTTGTAAAAATTCACAAAATCAAATTCAGTTCTTTCGATTTTATTCTTTTGTTTTCCGCATTGATGTCAGTGAAAGACGGTACCTGACCAATATTTAATCAGTAATCTGACCGTGATCTAGTGGTTACAGTACGGTGGGCGATCTCCGGATCGGCAATGCAGAAATTTCCATAGTTTTAATATACATATCAGATATACCAAAGTTTTACCAAGCAACAAAGGCTTTGGCCGCCACATTCTCCTTCCCAATTCCGGGATGAACGCTCGTCGTGAAACGTCGCCCCTAACATCATAGTTGCCTGACTCGTCCATAAATGTAAGTTAAATATCAACACACCGAGTACGTAAAGCTTGGAATAAAACGGGTTATCAAAGGTATGGATGGAAGGTAAGAGCATTGATTTCGCTCGTTTTGTACGATATCCATTAAATACATATTGTGTACATTTCTGAGTGTACTTTTAATTTATTGTATATTTTTACAGGCTGGTATAATAACTGTGCCTTTCTCTACTTCTGATGAAATGATTTTCATTCTTCTCTACACTGTCAAGAATGCTTATATTGGCTTGATACCTAATGATCAACATGCCTTCGTAGATCACTTGAAGAAGGTTGTCGAACAATACAAGTCTAAACATCAACTTGAGAGACAGGTAAGCAACATCTCGAATCGTTATATAGAATCTCTGAAGGCTTCTTGTTTCTAAAGTTATTAGAATGCCGAAAGATCATTTGTAATGAGCAACCTTACTTAACTCTTACAACTCTTAGCAGCATTTGGCGTCTTGCGTGTGTACATAGAGTATATGCAGATTTTTTTTCTCGTTTCTGTTTACACACATTCTGCATTGTGCAAATTAGTGGAAGTTTCACTAACATAATTTGACCAACACTTGCTATTTCTGAAGCAAGTTAAGGTGACGTTAGTAACACATGTTGGCTTTGAGGATTGTGTGTATGCAGACATACTTCATGATCAGAAAAGCGCGGATTTATCATACCCACGAAATAATGATATATCGACACCTTCACAAATTAACATAAATTACTATAACACTCACCTTAGCGGTGCGGGAATCCCCAATCTTTTTGAAAAAATATGATCGATGATTAGCAGCTATGCATTTCGAAGCCACATGCTTATTCAGGTCCCGAATAAATGTAAAATGTGTGTTTCTGTTATTTTCTTCATACATGTATGTAATGAATAAAAAGTGTTTAATGTGTGTAGGGGTTATTATTTATTAACTGAAAAACACTTAACCACAACCATCGCTCATTTTGCCAGGAGCCATGAATATAAATAGTAGTAAATGGAGTAAATAACAATGGAGCCGCCATATTGGTGTAATATCCCAAGTAGCACATCCACGTCGACCGATATGGGCATATTGGAATTTACGACATCGATTTATATTGTTCAACGACATGGGCCCCATATTGGATGTCAAACATCTTGGCCAATATCGGTCAACGATATCGATTGACATTGATAATCGACATTGCTCAATATCGGGTATCGACATCGCTCAATATCGGTCATTGACATTGTGAACATAATGTAATTCTGATCTTTTAATAATGTAAAACAAATGTAAATAAATGTAACTTTAACTTATCCTCCTTACCAAGAGGAACCTCTCTCTTAACAACCAAATCCCCTGAGGAAAATACGCTACTTTCTACCGTACAAACGAAACAGAAGTATAAAATGTCCCCGGTTCTGGCGGTGTACGATAACAAGCATAATAAATATTACTATATATATATTGTTGGTTTGTCTATGTACTTACAGTGATCCTTGGGAAAACACAATCAACTTTAACACTTTATTTGTCTATATCCTTCCCGTGAAAGGATGTGTTATTTCTACACTTTAACATGCTTCACCAATCAAAGCTGGTCGCGTGCTGACAACAACATGAAGTTTTATATTTTATCACCAGAGGGATATAGCATCGGTTTGCCCATATGGACCCATATTGATCAACATAGATATCGGTAACCGACATAGATCGATATTGTTCAATGACGGATGCTCTGTTGTTTAAATTTTAATTTATTCATTATGAGCAGAATGTTTTGTAAAAAATCAACTTTTCTTTGCACATACTTACTATAGCTTTAGAAAATAGGTAAATTAGTGATACCGATAATCGATGTCGATCGACGTGGGCTCAAGCGGGGCACTCTCTCACCCACATTATGGATGTGGGGCGTTATGGGTCCCATGAACGGCCAACGGGCATGTGTTACTGGGGATGGAACTAACTTGTGATGTGATGTGTCAATAAATATAGGATGTATACATAATTGATAAAGTGTTCAGATGAATAATATTTTAGGAATAATATAAAGTATAAATGCCGTAAGTAAAGTATGCGGATAAATGAAATGGGACATGCAAATGTATTATTTACAGAGAGGATTTCATAAGACTTTTACTGTATACTATAGAGTTAAGAGACTAGCGCTGTAACAGGAGTTTTCTTTGTAGGGGGCTATACTTTGTGTCAATATGCTTTTTCCGTGATAAGTTGTAATCCAGAAATAATGTAGCATGCATGTAGAACTGTTTTTTCAATGTTATTGGATGCTTTGTGTATCACTTTACGTTTTTATTTATTTTATTTTTTTATATATATGGGCCAGTTTAGTAACTTTGGACTTCGGCCCGTCACGATTTGCCCTTAGCTGTTAAGTGTTAAAATCCACACCCATGCCCCTGCCGGGACTCGAACCCGGGACCGTTGAGTCGATAGCCTACCGCCGCAGACCGCTCGACCACCCGGCCGGCTATGACTTTACGTGTTGATATGTTGTGTTAATGTTCTTATAAGTGTTTGAACAGTCCAGATATAGGATTGTTAGAATGAGTGTCTCTTTAATCGAGTAATTTAGTGTTTTTAGCATATGCTCAATTATTGTACCAATTTAAAATACATATAATAGAATTTACGCTGTTAAAATAGTTTGAACGTGTGTTTAAAATAAATGATTATTTTTTTCCTAATAAAATTTGCTAAAACTGATTTTGTATTCTGAACATTATTGAAATTGAAGCCGCCACCTTTGTCCACAGATCCGTTAGATTACTATCATTTTGTCGCACTTTTGTGTTTTAGTTTACTAAAATGGGTGCTTTGTTTCAGGGTGGTACGCCTGGTTCTCAAGGCATGAATACAATGTCAGGTGGCCAGGGAATGAACCTCCCAGTTTCTACGATAGCTGTCACAAAGACTCAAGGAATCATGATGTCTCAAAAAAATACCATGGCTATGGATGGTGGTCAAATCACTCAGAATGTTTCTACGGGACCTCCTACAATGAGTGCGGGAGGACAAATGCAACAAGTGGTGTCCATGGCGCAAGGAACAACGGGCTCAAGTCAAACAAGTACAGACGTAACGCGATAAAGTTTCAACAAGATCTAAAAATTAGCTCTAAATATAATTACCAGTAGTTTGTAGTAACAATTCTAGTGATATGCTTTACCTTTCGCCCTAATAATCGATTTCCTTCTCTTAATACTCTACTGCAATAGTCTTACATTTCCCGTTTTCCCTGAGACCGTACCTTCAGTAACTTCCTTTGATAGACCGCTTTAATATCAAATATTTCTTTTTTATCTGTAGGCCGCTTTACTACCAAAGCTAGCTATATAGTTAAATTGAGTGGACCAGGCCAATGCGCTGCGACAACGGAAAACAACGCCAGCAATGGATATGAAGATATAACTGGCATTGAAGTCACTGAGCTGCAACCAAGTACGAGGGGGACCCAAAAGAAACCGGAATCGTCCTCTGGTGGGCGGATCCATTGCAGTACATGCTTCCGCCGCTACATGCTTCTTGCTGGAACCCTTCTGCATCAGTCTACCGACTAGCGTTATCGAGTGAAGTCGTGATGCCACGTAGTAATATTTTTGTTGAGCGCCTCTCGCTTGTTCGGCAATTGTTGTAATGACTGAAAAGTGGAAACAACGCGTAATTCTATGAAATTCAATTCTGCTTTCTGTTTGGGGAAATAGCTGTAATGCTTGAAACGGCTTACAAGGAAGCTGCTCTGGGAAAAACAAAGCTTTACGAGTGTTTTTTTCCGCTTCGAGGACACTTGAAGACCAACCTCGCTCCGGGCGACGCTCGACCTCACAAACGGATGAAAATATCGCCAGAACTGATGAATTGATTATGGAAGACACACTGACGAACTTGTTGATTTCTTTGGTGCGCCCCAGAGTTCCTGCCAACGGACTTTGAGCAAGAAATTGCAAATGAAAAGAGTTGCAGTAAAACACGTGCTTCAGTAGCAGACAAAACCTTGATTGCGAAACGATTTTTAATGGGAAACAACATGATCCAGCTTTTGCACCCGCCATATTCACTCGAACTTGCTCCGAGTGACTTTGTTTTATTCCCCCAAATGAAAAAAAAAAAATCCTCAAAAGAAAACGTTTTGCAGATGTGGAAGAGGTGAAGGAAAAACGACGTAACCATTAAAATGTATCATTTAGCCATAGTTTCACGACTGCTTTGAAAATGGAAAACACATTTATACCGGTGCTTTTCATCAAATAAACAGTACTTTAAAAGCGATTCAAGTTGTAACACCCAAAAATAAATACACATAATTTTATTTTAAAAATTCCGGTTTCTTTTGGGTACCTTCTCGTATATTCAAATATGATGATATTTGATGCAGTTTGTTTCTTTGGAAATGGCAATTACTTATATTAAAATACGGTTACAGATGTTAATACGTGTGCCAGATGGAATTATTACCATATAATACGCGTAAGGCACGTTTAAAAAAAGGGGGTAATAATTCGTTCAATACGAACATCTTCTACGGGTGGTTAAAACTCACTAACATGGAAGGAGTGTGGTCGTGGGTGTTTCTATTAATTTTCTTTTAACGGAATTTCGTTTTGTAATATTGTAAAAAATTCCTTGGAGAAGAAAAGATCTTCATAATATGAACAGTTTCTGAATTGCAAAGCTTCTACTTATGTCTCACAGTTTGGCACATAAATGATGAATGATCTTCCAAGAAACCAGAAAATGTTAATTAATGCACAGGTGCTGGAGAGAAGATGCAACAACCCAGATAGCACGCAAGTCTGTACCAAGTTTGAACTAGCCTTGATATTCCCTTGCAATGCTAAACTTCACACAACAAGTTTAGCGCATGGCAGTGGCAAAATTGATGATGACAAACATGTAGCATAAGCCTTGATTTTCGTTTACCTTCACGAATTTGGCATATTAAGTTTGCTGCCGATTTGTGGCAATCTTGGCCCAAAACAATACGGGAAGAATAAATTGTAGTACCTGTTCGGGTCGGTGACATGTTGCGTTTTTGGTCTTTGTGTTCTGTATAATGAATTATCTAAGTTGAATTGTTTAATTTATTTTCGGGAAATGAGTGCAATTTTGAAAATTGTGTAAAAGCATGCTGAAAAATACAAAAGCATGGAAATGGAGGCCAATATTTATAAGTATACGAACAAAAAGTTTTTTTTGGGGGGGGGGGGGGGACCCGGCGTTCCAGTTAGTAATTCATCAAGAAAAATCACTGTTAGTTTATCACTCAGGAAAAATCAAGGCTAGTAGAAAGTTGGTTTAGACTAACGTACTGTCTGGGAAATTGGCAACTTGTTTGTTTGGGAAATGTGGACACGAACAGTAACGTAAACGTCATTATAATACTCTTGAGGTGTCTCACTTCTGAAAAATCACGAATCAGTCTTCTTCATAGCTCAATACTGACACAGGATCAATGAATAAAATTTACAAGTTTCGAATAATTAAAGTCTACATAACAGTCTTTACTCCAGAAACTGTTTTCGTAACATAAAAGGACTAGTAAAATGTCCTACGTTCAGCAGAAGACCCGTTGAGTAATCGGTAGAGTGGCGGACAATAAACAAATCTGAAGGTCGTGAGTTCGAATCGCACTGCACTCGATGCTGATCTCCCAACGTTTTTGAAAACACGAAGTTTGGCGTGCAAAGTTTATAACGGGAGAGATTCGAGTGTGGGAGGCGTGGCCAGTTCACCAGTGAAGTGAAGACGTCGAATTTTAGTGATGGAGTCCAAAATGTGGATTTTGGGCCACTGTGGCTCAGTTGGTAGAGCGCTCACCTCTGGTGCTAGGGGTCGTCGGATCGATCTCTGCTCATGCCATGTGGGCTTTGTGCTGGACAAACACCGTGTGCGTGGGTTTTCTCGGGGTGCTCCCGTTTCCTCTCAGTTTCTTCATTCCACCAATTCATCCCATCTTCATCCATACGGCCTGGGCCATAGTTACCTAAAGACCTTAAAATAAATTTTTAAAAAAATGCAAAATGTGGATTTTCGCTCCTCCCAAACACTATTGCCATTGGACCATGAAAGAAACAATCATAAGAAGTAACGATTCTTATGTTACCAACAAACATATAAACTCTGCAACACTTACATTTAGTAAGATTATTTATTTTCTTAAATATTATCTCGCCACAGATCTGACAATATTTACTGATTTACTTGCAAACAGTTTTTGTAGTATGGCACAGCAAACAAATTATTTAGAAAGCACAACAATAGTTTTGGATTTATTTTTCACCTGAACATTGGGGTAAAAGAGCATATATGATAAAGTTTAAAGTAAAAACAGCACTCAGTCTATATTGTGAATAAAAAATGAAGTGAGGCAGTCCCTGCTGGGGCACTTTATTTTAAGACTAGCAAGCTGAAACTGAAACTTCAGAAAAAAATCTAGTAGCTCTCGCCACTACTGATCATCATCTTGGTATGTCGATAGTGAAATAGAATAATTACCGTCCGATTAACCTTCTCAGTGTCAAAACTCCCTTTGGTCACAGGAGACTCAGATGCAACCTTCCCTACCATCTCTAATTGTTTCGTTAATGGACTAAACACTTCTTTAACACTCACAAGATCGATCAAGAAACATAATAAGATTAATGAGAGTCAGGAAGAGCCTATTTT
>JAGDQP010002137.1:82530-109167 GCA_022664845.1 Lepisma saccharinum
ATTTTAATTATATATATATATATATATATATATATATATATATATATATATATATATATGTATGTATGTATGTATGTATGTGTGTGTGTGTGTGTGTGTGTGTGTGTGTGTGTGTGTGTGTGTGTGTGTGTGTGTGTGTGTGTGTGTGTGTGTGTGTGTGTGTGTGTGTTATTTTAATATTTTGAATAAATTATATTGATCAAAAACTGATTATCCATTCATCCAAATAACTAAAACAAATCAACATGGGACTTTCTAAGAAGCTGAATATAATATTTATTCTCTATACTATATGTTCTACGTGGGTGTGCCCTAAAGAATTCCCGAGTACCATATTCTCTGTTACAGATTGGACGAATACCCAGTGCAGAACAAGCAAATGTTTCTGCTTGTATGAAAATTTGCCTCAAATAATTTCCAGGCACTATTATCACTGTATCTATGGTGGGTAGAGTGACATTCATAGCTTTTCTCACTGTTTCAGACCATGACACATCCAACAGTGTATAGATCATCTCTGTCGGACTTGTAGTTACTGAGATCTAGGAGGGGCACAAATGGAATATACTAAGCGACTGGAAAGGCCCTGCCGGTTTTAGGGTCAAAGTTATAGGTTATTTATTCCATGGTTTGAGATAATTACAAATCCAACGGTGTATGGCTCATCTCTGTTGGACTTGTAGTTACTGAGATCTAGGGGGAGGGGGACGGGCTAACAGGACAAACCCTATATCTTCCATTATTCACTGACGTTCATGCGAGTGCGTTAATTATAATAGGGCAATAATTCTGACTTCTGAGTGTAAAGGGAAAGAAACAAGTTGTTGGGTTTTCATCGGTCGAGAAAGCATCATTTCGCCCTTGTGACATGCAATAATACTTCTGTTTACATGCAACCTCCACTCATAGTTTTTTCAATAAAAAGGCAGAACTTCTCTATAGATACATCTGTTGCGACTATAGCCTCTATTAGGCGCATGAATATTGATAAACACAGATGTTCGTTATTGAAAGTAAAAGTAACGTTAGGACAATTTTTATATAAAAATAGTTTTTTTTTTTTCTTTATATAAAGAGTTTTTAATTAACTTTAAACTTGATGTTTTTTTTCTCAGGAAAGCAAACAACACAATGTTCCAAATATGGTGTTGCTATACTGTTATAAAATTCTCGTATCTCACCTTCAGTACATAAAATTTTCATAAAGTTTTCTAAAACTGCATGTTTACATTCACGTCGGCACCTGCTGTACGTAGCTGAAAGAGGGGATTTGTATAGTCCCCTCCCTTCATTTCTCCCTGGGACTAAAACCGAAGACGGGGCGGGGCGCGGCTGGCCTCCCCTCGTCAAATCTTTGACAGGTGGACTGTAATAGTTATATAAAAATAGTATTTTTTATTATTGGTGTATCAGGTACGATTGCAATTAAAATTATTAGAATAGTTTCTTCAGAAGGAATAAAAAAAAGGTAATATTTCTATCATTATTGATTCCAAAGTTGTAGAAAACAAAATCATTTTATTTATTTTTTTAATAATTTATTTCTGGAAAACTAGGAGACAAATGTACGTTCTAAGTATTTCAACCGTTCATAAACTTCTGAAGACTGCTGTAAAAAATTTCTTTCCTATTAAAGATACGAGGCTCAAGGACAAAATTTAAAAAGCTCAGGCAATTGGACAAACTTACTTGGAAAAACGAAGATGTTCGGTAGCCATTTTCTGTCCGTAAGCATCAACGTTAACTTTCTAGTGGCGACAGAAAGTGGAAGATCCTCTTAATAGTTCATTATAGTCGTACGTTTCATGTTTTAAGGTTACTTTTAAAGTATGGAGAACATTAAGTTCAGCATTTTAACCCCTTTCACTACAGGAATTATCTGGATGAGAAAAATGAATGTATTGAAAGAACCACAATTTGTATAATCCAGAACATTACGTTTACAAGAAAACTACTCCTTAATCGAAATAGTAGAAGCTTCAGTTTGTTTAAAATGTGTCGAGAACTGGAACTCTTGCAACAATTTTGATATATTCTAATGCAACTGATCGTGTTAATGTCTCGGCATTCACCTGCTGAAAATTCAACCAAAGTTCTACGTGGTTTACCTTCAAACTGCCGATCCGAAGTCCGTGATCATACCAGGGAGGTTGGACGACGTTTACTTAAAACTTTCAATTAACTACAGCAGGTTATATATATTTAGAGCCGTGGAAACATATGACTGAATCTTCCATCTGGCACCAGTGGGTTTCATATTTGTACTCTGGAAAATTTTACGTCAGGGAGGCTGGCTTGAGATATTTTAGTTCTCGAGGGGACAACTGTCCATCCTCCCAACCTCAAATCCGCTATGATACTCAAACATGAGAAAAGCATTTTTAAACGAATGCCAATAAATGCGTAGATTCGGTTAAGGCGTACAAATCTAGCACGGCGTCGTCACATCTTGATAAACTGCAAACCTTCAACAGCCGCCACTGCTAAGTATTCTTTGTTCCATCACAAACGTCTTTCTTCCATTGCGACTCGTAGGGAAGCAGTTAAGGATGTTTGTGAACAAATATCGCTAAGTAAAAGCCTTGGAAAGTCCTCCTACTAGTGGCGTAACTAAGGGCTCGGGCCCCCCAGCAGCAGTATGGAGTGGAGCCCCTTCTCCATGTTTCTACTGAAAGGACAACACAAAGCACTGGCCGATTATTGCAACTTTCAGGGAAGACTTGCTGATGCTAAAAGAGGTCGCAGACATACATATAGATGCAAACACCTACTAGCAAATTGATTATTTCAACTCTCTGTTATTATATTCTTAACTGTACTCTTCACATGAGAGCGTATACGGAGATTATTTCCGATGTACAGACAACAGCAAATTACGGACGACTGGCGATCATATAGATACATTTACAATGGCTTGTGAAATTCATCACTATAAATAGGAAACCACGACTTCCAGTGCTAAAAAAAAGTCATACCTATATAGTTAACATAGAAAACTTTTATTTTGGTCATACAAATAGGAATAATATATATATTGTTAATTTAAGAAAATACCAGTATGTGTTCGATAAATTCGGTTCCATTTCTTACTTGGAAGACATACCAAACTATTTTGTGCCTCGCACGTTTGTGCCTGGTTTGTTAATGTTAGGTTTGTTTTCTTCAGCAGTCGGAAACTATAGCTACTTCTGATGCGAAATATGGGATTTAAGCCCTAGTACTTCAAAAATGAAAGAACTATTAACTTCCTAAATCCAGTTTTTCGTATCAGAAGTAACTGTTTCCTATTCCTGAAGCAAGCAAGTCGAACTTTAAGTAACCTACCCGAATCGTGATTTGAAATAATTTGGTATCGCTTCCACGAAAGGAATGGCTGATACTATAAAAGTTCAGACATGCACACTTTTGTATAATTTCTGGCTATAACCAGCTTCTGAATACAGAACTGAACTCTATATAGTCTCATACTGTATATGATTCTAAGAAATCAAAACATCATAAAGATAAACGTCATTTTATGTATGAGAGAAAGAAACAGAGCACACACACAGAAACTAGAATGTCAGATACACAAGAAGCATTAAAACTTTTAAACAATTTCTCTAAATCAACAAATGTTTTTAAAAATTATTTTTCTCTTAAGCAACCCGCCCTTTCTTGTGCAGCTGGAGAAAAGTATGCAGTCCTAGTAGGGCTTTCACACTTTAACATTTTCCAAATCGCCTTTGTTTCAAGGTTAGAAATCTGTTCACCACACTGTCCAGGTCCAGTTTGCGACCCACTTCATTTTCAATACTTAGCAAAGCTAGCGCACTTAACCTAGACTGAGTCATGGCATTCCCTAAAAATGTTTTTATCAATTTTAGCTTTGAAAAATATCTCTCTGCAGTTGCTGATGTTACCGGTAAAGTTAAATACAGCTGAAGAGAAGTACATAAGTCAGATAAACTACTTGCTAAGCAAATGTTTTCAACAAACAAAAATTGTGCGAGATCTCTCACTGATACAAGTTCTTTATTTTTAATTTCTGCATTTATAAGCGTTCTAAAGCACAGTAGCTGCTGAAACAGTTCATGAGATAAATCACAATCGTATTTGTCTACGAGTTTTGTAGCCTTCTCTTGTAGTTGTTCATCTGTAAGTTGCATCAGTTGTGTGGGTTTTAAGAATGAAAACAGCTCATTGAGGTTCCTGATGCTAATGAAGCGGCTAGTTAATTGCTGGATTATTACATCGAGAGCTTCATTAAAAATTGTAACTTCTAGTGATTTCAATGGGTTTTCAAGTCTTTCATCACACGATAGCTCATCGTAAAATTTATTTACGTGTTTTTATCGTTTTGGAAGGAATTTTGCTTCAATGCCCCAGCTTTTCGCTAATTCATTAGCTTCTGTGACAGCACTTGGAAAATTATTCCTCAGTTCACACAAGTTGTTTGTTGTTGCTTCTAACATTTCTGAAGCTCTGTGAATGTCACAATCTGCACTTTGCAGCATTTTTGAAAATATTCTGTAGTACCTTGCACTGAAACACAAATTCGAAACTTTCTAGAATCATTTTTACATTTATGGCTTTGTCTCTTTCACTGTTCTTACTACTTTTTATCACAATACATGAAAGACACTGCATAACATTCTTGAAATTGAACTTTATTGCCAGCTAGGCATCTATCCGCGACGACCATCTTGATGGACATAATTTTTTCAACGTCAAATTAATACATTCGTCATTTTCTAGTGCAATATATTTAAACATTTTCCATCTAGCTGTAGAGCTACTAAAATACACATACACTTCTTCCAGTTTTTCATAGAATTGTTTTAATTGGATTATATTTCCAACAGAATCGTTGATAACTAAATTCAAATTATGAGCAGCACAGTGTATGTATTCTGCATTTGGAACAGGCTTCTTTATGCGAGCTTGTAAACCATTATACTTGCCACATATGTTAGTTAGCAGCCCCGTTGTTTCCGTGACCCCTGCACTTTTCCAGTTTTGTACCCATTTCTTCGAGGTCTTAATATTTGTATTTCAAAACTGCCTGCAGTGTGATAACTTCAAAAAAGCCAAGGAAACCTCTTTAATTTCAAATTTGTTGTCGCTTTTTTCATTTAAATCCAAATTTACGTACCTCAATATTAAACTAAGCTGATCTGTTTTCGAGGTATCAGGAGTAGTGTCTATTGTAAGTGAATAGAAAGGTTGTTTATTAATTTTAATCAGGGCTCGAAATGGACCGGAGCAAACCGGAACGCCGCTCCGGTTCGTGAATAGCTGGAAACTTCCTGTTCCGTCTCGCCAATATAGTAAACATGGAACAAATACTACAATATTGTGTTAACGAAAGTAAAGCGTTCCGTTTCGTGAAACTTTCCATTTCGAGCCCTGATTTTAATTAAAATATTATCAAGCACACATTCATGCAAAACCATATTCAGTTCATTTTGGATAGCAGGGCTTAAATATTTAATTTTACTTTTCTTGTTCGATAAATGTGCTTTAAGCAATGCCACGGAATGCAAGATCAGACAGTGCTAATGTCCGAGTAACATAAGATAATCGCGTTAATATAACTTTTCACTCAAAAGAGGAGGTAACGTTGAATTACTTTTCCACATGTTATACGTAAAACACGCCTGCAAATGAGAAGCACTTGTTTCGTGAACTTTATTTTTTACTTAGTCCTTGCCAGTCGCACATATGCCCATCGCGCCAAGCACTTCCTGCAGCAGACTACCCGCATCTACTTCCATCGCCAAACAACCAACACGGTTCACAGTAAACCCCATCTAATGTTGGAGAATAACATAACCAAAACCGTTCGATTTTCTGCCCTGATTTGGTGTGAACATAATAATATTCTACACTAAAAGATCGACCTTTACTGTCCTTGGTAAATGCTCCCATAGGCTTGCAAGATCCATGAGAAAGAATTTCAAGTTTTGTGTCGTCGTCAAGTACATCAGGGTAAAGTCCTCTGTCAGTACTAAACACTCTCTTGTTCTTATGTTTCTCTTCGTCATTTTGAATCAGAGGCACATCAATACTAACCTCAGCACTTGCAGCTAGTTCGGGAAAGAATGGCACAACGGGCTCCGGAAAAGATATATCACTACTCATATCAGCATTTGCAGTTATTTCGGGACCGACTGTCACATCATTTTCCGATGTTTCATGTCTCACTTTCTTACCTGTTTGAGTTTGTGTATTCTCTTTCGATGTGGAATTACCGAAAATTATCATACTTTACTCGTCACCTTCATTTTCCAAAGAAGGATTGGCATTGGCTTTCCTGAAAAATTGAATCAATTTTTAGTAACTTCTTTTCTACTATTCTGATTCTTCTTTTTTCGCTTTTCTTTTCCTTTTGCACGCACCACTCAAATATTGTCGCTTCGCAGACATTATTCCCGCTAACGTTCATGTGTGCTAAAGTGTACAACAGTAAATAGCTTTCAAACAGTGTTGCCACGCGCACTTTTGCGTAAGTACTAGTTATACCTGTAAAATTAACCAAGCTTTTCATAATGAAAAAAAATAAATAATGTATTGAATCTAATTTATATCAGCAACATTAATAATATGTATTGTGTTCCTTCAGGTGGCACTGGCTACTAACTACTTTATTTTTTGTTCAAAACAACATATTGAACTCTATTCATTTTACGATTTACCCGAAACGGGTAGTTTCAGACAGTTTCGCCAGATTACCAAAAGTAACCCGGTTTCAGCTCTACTTTAAAACTCACACCATGTGTTTGTCCTGAACGGGAATGCATCTAAACACGGTTCCCACTCAAACTAAATAATCGAATTCACGGCTTTTTCACGGTCCAAAATTTTCAATTTCACCGTTCGAAACTTTATAAAAATAACAATTACTGATCGCACGAAGACAATAAAAACCGCCCGGTACGGGAACGAAGCCTGGGGTGGGGATAATGCATAGCGCGGCGGTCGGTAGTAGAAGTGGAATAATTAAACTTGCCCTCGTTCAACCTTAAAATTTCAACTGTACGTACAAGAAACGGAGAAAATATTTTTTTAAAAAAATAATTAGTATTAATTAACCATATCCTGTCAAGGGTTTTTATTACAAGGTATCCAATTATAAAGACATTAGGAACGCAATTTCAAATGATAATTATAGCATGGACTTACTTTGTAAATAATAAATGAAAAAAAAATGTTAAGCTGAGGCATTTCCGTAAGATTTTTTTTTACGGTGGATAGTGTAAAACCGAACTTGTCTATCTTTGTAGAATAATAAAATTACACCAACTGACATTCACAATCTATCTATTTTTAGATTGAATGTTCACTTATATATTGTTCACAGCACTTTTTTGCTAGGTCTATTTTAATTAATTGCCAAGCCGATGTACGAAAGCAGTTTAGTTGTTTTTTTAATAAAAAAAACTTATCACTCTTTAACATTATCTGAAGGCTCATTTCCTGTAGCTGGTATAGGTAACCAACCGTTTTGCTTCATAAAAAGTCGAAATAAATAATTAAAAAAATAAACTATTTACTTGTCTTCAAAGGTTACTCTCCTTAACATCTGCATTTTTTCCAAGTTCGAATATTTCTTCATCTAACTCAGCACTTTTTTTTCTCGCGTCAGCTAAATCCTGCAACTATTCTGCTTACAATTCCTCTTTTAGCAGCTTGTTTTCTTTTTTCTCTGCAGATACTTAAATTTCCTCTCTTCTTTTTGCCAAGTGCTCGGTGTAGCGGGCGTGGGCATTGTTTGTTACCCGCACGAATCATATCCGTGGTTATTTCCATGGTTTCCACTCCTCCAGCTGCCGATATACTGTCACAAACCTTTCTCAAGGCCACTAAAATTTCTTCCTCTCAACTATACACTCTTTGTTTACGGAGAATCAATCCCCTTTCAACTGAGGCGTTCCCGTGAGACAGTGAAAGGATGGGTTGAACCAAAAGACTTCAAATCTTTATACTCCTCCGGACCTTCCACACTTTACATAAAAAAATCAAGTCGTTTTTCGTTCCTTTTGTACTTTTTGCATTGTTCCAAATACATGTTTACTCGAGAAAACTTTGAGGTACTGTCGCTTTACATTATCTGACTTTATGCCTGTAATCCATTTTTTGGCAACCACTTCTTCTAAACATTTCCTAAGATGATTTTCACCTGCATTGTTGTTAATGACACTAGGATCTAAGCATGTGATGGCTTTAGACAATGGATACTTGATCGGTGATTTTTCGATAATTGTTTAGTGAGGAAGCCCTCTTCACGTTAAACTTGTCTAAATCTGTAGTTGTTGCACATTTTCTGAGAGCATCTTTGGTGGCAAAAACCCAAATCTAAGAGTTTGATTGGGAATAAGATTGCTGGATGATAAACTTTGTCAATTCGATTCCTTACACTGTCCTGGTGGTTATTTTTTTACCACTTTCTTGACAAGAGTCAAAAGTAATGTCGTGTTCTCACTATAAAGCAAAGGAGCCATAGGCGCATCATTCTGATATGGTTCAAACAAACCACATAAAGAATGCCAATTTGACTGGCAAGAGCTCATCATTCAGCCTCTCCTTAACCACTAGAAAACTGTTGGATCCTGGCTCTATTTTATCCTTCACTACAGCATCAACATATTTTCTGACGCAAGGCAGTATCGACATCTCTCTTTCAGCCACGCGACTGTTCTCCATCGGACAGCACAGAATTAAAAAAAAAATGTCAAATGTGCTGTGGTGGGTGAAGTCTGCTCTGCGAGCCGACGTATCTTTAAACAGATTGTACAGCGCCCTAAGAACCTCTACGACATCCCATTTTGTTGCGTTCATGCCAGTTTTAAAGGCACCATGTCCTGGCTGAGGCCTTATTCGCTCCAAGGAGCGTTTTAGAATAGAATAGAAAAAAAAACCACCATGTAGCGTGTGGAGGCCACGACTGCCAATGTGTAACAAAGTAGGGCTGTTTGGCGAATCTGAAAGATCCTGCTGAAGATCACTTAACAATATTATGTTAACGTTAGGACCATCCATCGAAACTTATATGATTTTATTCATAATTTCAGGTGAAATAGCGTTTTCTAATGCCTTGAAGATTATTTGAAGATTTAGAATGTCCTAAAAAATACTGGTGTGGTACCTGGTTTTAATTTGATGGTTCACTGAATCCCACGCTGCAGCTTGTGAATTATAAATTTAATTATACGCCGTAGAGCAAGCAGTCGCAGCACTAAGGTACTCGCAAATCGAACGCTGTGCTTTTCAACTTGTAGCAACACGTACTCAGTGGCTGTGATGTGTATGTGCGCGCGTCCCGCTCCTCCCTCTCCATCAGCTTACCAATCACCACTATCTTCAAATTGCACGTCATGTTGTCACGAGCCATCGGTCATCCGCACTGCTGCTGCTAGAAAGCTGCCAACGACGTGTGGGAACGTCCTTTAAATTTGAAACAGTTAAAAAGCAAAGTTCTGAGACCCAAACGACTTTTATTTTCTTCTGATAAGTTTTTTTCTATTCATTTGAAAATGTTTTTGATTTTCAAGGTTTGATAACGAAATTCACGGTTGGGTGGGTATCCTGCTAAACCAGTAAGGTCTTTGTTTTTTCCACTCGATCACTTTTATTACACTTGCATTCCTCGAAACTACGTTACATTGGTAAAAAAAAAATTACTTTATATACACCCAAAATGTAAAATTTCTTTCCAACGTGTGTCGAAGTGTTGAAACGCAAAATATAATAAAGTTTCGAGTAACGCAAGTGTGAAATAGTGAAACCGCGGCCAAAGGGGGTCTATTTAGATAGATACGCGTTCAGGACAAGCACACGGTGTGAGTATTAAAGGTAGATATACAAGACAGATCACTTTTGGTGGTGTTTCAGCTCTGGTTAAAGGTAGTATGCATCGCGTATAATGAAAAAATATTGTCTAACCTGGCTTATTCTAACCCGTCTTCGCTCGATAGAAGAATACTGTCCGTGATGTTTGTATCAAAATATGTGTCATTCAGAACACGAAGTAACGGTAACTGTGGTAAACTCAAACTTTTAATTTAAATTTTGTTTATGGTCTTCAGGATCGAAGGCTCGGGCCGGGACAGGGAGGAAAAACCTGTCAGGATGGTCGGCCGCTGGAATTAAACAACTCATAAATGTATTTAACAAATTAATAATGAAATGGCTTTTCGTCTAACAATTTTTGGATTATTGTCTGTCGCTGTGTGTGGGATAATTATTTACACGGAAATGAGCGGTATATATGCCTCAGTAGCTGGTGTAAAGTAAATTTTAGCGGAACAATACAACCTAAATATTTACTTTCCTCCACTGCTTTTCAGACTTACAATCGCCCGTGCAATTTAGATTAGTCAATTCATGGCGCAAGATATCACCTTTCTTTCTGAAAAACAGTGTTCTAGACATTTTTTTTTTCTTATCGCGTCCTGCAAGTTTAACTGATCGGTGTTATTTAATACAGTCGATCAATGGATAATCGAAGTCAGAATGGAATCTGATTAGCTGGAGAATTGTAGCCTCTACACAAGGTACAATGAATAAATATTTTAACCTAACAAGATCAAGCGCCAAGTGGTGACGTGTCAGGAATGCGGTTTTTACTGACCTCGCGACTTCTGCCAATGAGTCGTAGGGCGTCAGAAGCTTAGGTGTGCTCTGGAATCGCCTTCCCGGGAAGATTTACACTTGAGGAATGACGCTTTGTTTCTAGATCCTATTTGTAAATTCAGGTCTCATCACAGGTTATAAAATCAGAAAACTTCGACAGTTGCCATTCTCAAAGCGCTGGAGAATTTTATTGCACCATTCCACTCTTGTGATGACCTAACCTTCGGTAAGGAGCGTAATTAAATCTTAAGTCAAAGACTATTATGGAATATTTTTTCAACACTCCCAGATCCAATCTTTAGTGTTGCCTCAACATCCCTGTAGGTCAGTCGGGGCTCTTTTCGCACCATTCTCTTCACAGTGGCAATATTTTTCTGTCACCGCTGTTGATCTCCCGGCCCCTTTCAAATTCAAAGAGCCAATTCAACACTTTCTAAATGCTAACTTTTGAATGTCCCCAATCTGAATGGAACACTCTTATCAAAATGTTGGTTTACAATCAGTTGGCCATAAAATAAACAACACTGAAAATTAACGCACAAAAATGTTTTTTTTATTTTTACAAAATTATATTTTGTACAAATAGCACAATAAGTAGAATTTTGGAAATAATTACGCGAAGTTTCATTTAGCCTGAGATATGAGTCAACAGATGCACACACATTCACACACATATATTATGCAATAGCACCAATTGATTCCAAGATGTCAACACCGCTTTTGTTTAATGGGAAAAATTAATACTACAAAGATATGTTAATAATTGACAACATAAGCAGAAAATGTTAAAATAATAATAATAATAATCGAAATAGTATACATTAAGCCGCATATCCCAAAGTTGTTGCTGAAACAAATGACGAACGAAATTTGACTCATACCGACAAAGAAAAAAAAGACAGATACATCTCGATTTTGGTTGGCAGATACATGTTTGTAACGTTACCAAAAGTATACAGTGGCCAACTTTAGTCCATTGTTGCAGTCAAGAATGAGCTAAAATGGCTACGTGGACTTCAACAAAATTTTCGCAATACTTCATCAGCTAGAGTTCGTACTGTTTTTATGTCCAAGGGATTTTTTTCCAATGTCACCCTGTTGTATTAACAATACATTTAACTGGCTATCTACCTCACTTGAGTGCCTATTCACCAAAGACCGTAAAAGGATCCACTACGTCCAGTTCCTCTTACTTAGTCTTAGGTTCCTTTCATACTATCAGGTTTTCCACCGGAAGAAAAAAATAATTTCAGGTCCGGTTGAAACATCTTTCGTCGCCACAGCTGAGAATTCTCGTATGTGGTACTTACTTAGGAGACGTAATAAAAAATAAGCTCTGAGTTGTTAAATTCTTCCATATACGCATTATCTAATAAATATAGGTATAGGCGGTTGTGAGTGACAGAGTGAGTCATTTACTTGTAAGACCGTATATTTTCGCTGGTCCTTTTAATTTGCCGAACACTATTCGATATGTCAGGACCGGACGTAATAGAGAAATTTTTCGAATTATGATTTAGAGCGCCCAGCCCCGGAAAATATAACAAAATGCTACTTTTTGTATCAAATCTACACCACACAATCAACCTAAAAAAAAAAAAAGTGTATTTTTTTTTTCCTTGCGTTTTGGCCCCCGACCCCTCAAGTCTCTACAGCAAAATAAGTTTTCTTTAAATACCGGATAGTGCGAACACGTGCATATACACCACTACATCAACAGCCGGCCTGATCTGGTGCTAACCTGGACCTGAAACTGTGACGAGCATCACTCACACCAATGTTTCACTACTTATTAGGTAGAAAATCTGACCCGCAAACCTGATAACGTGAAAGGACACTTCCAGCTAATAAAAGGAAGCCAAACTAGAACGTCTGATCCTCTATCACAAGCTTAGCAATCAAAAGAGCCTCCCTGTATATGATTTGGATAACAATTCCGTGCAGTTTAATCTTCAAACCCTTTGCTACCAGTAACAATAAGTCACCCTGGAGTATGTTAAATAATCACCAGAAACAAAACGAAAACAAGACACACGTTAATTGAAGTCAGTGGCTTAGTACAATTATTTAACCGCGTTCAAAGGTCATTTCGTGTGTTTCTCCTTTGAATCCTACGCTTTTTACAGTTAACTACATAAAAATGGGCTTTTGCCACAAAACTTCTTTAAAAATTTTTGTTTCAAGCACGGAATGTTACAATTCTTTGCTTCATTTAAATCTAAGCTGTCATTTTGACAGAACTTACACAACCTTGTCCCAAATATTTTAGCCAAAAACATTCAAAGTATTGTGAAACATTGCAATGTACAGACAATCTTCATTTAATTAATTTCACAACCACCGCTTTGAATCAGGTCATCATATGAACTGCACACTTATTTCTGGTACATGCAACAGCTTCAAAAGGGAGTTACATTCGTCGTTTCTCCAAAGCGGCTTAAGTCAAGAACTGATGATGAAAATGAATACACTCAAGTCACAAAAAGCTATGCAGTTTCACAAATGCTACACAAAAAAATATATACTGGATTTAAGAATATTGCATTACGTTTTATCTGTATGAGTACCAGTCTTTACAAAAAGGAAGCCATTAATACAGTCCATTGTTATGAAGATTAATGCAAACTCATGAACAAACATGTGCAACGTACTTAATTCTTTGGCAAGTGTTTTTTTTTTTTCATTTAACAAAGCAACGTGCAATATAAAACATAGTCATGGCTTCACGCCGCTTTCTTAATTAATGCAAAGCCTGTGGAGATCTCCTGTTACACTTCCACGATAATGTTATGTAATGAAAAGATCAATGTCCAACATGCGATAACTACTTTCGTTTTTTTCTACAGCAGATAGATACCAGAAACTGTAGCACTTCGGGTAAGACTTATTAATTTACTTCAATTACAAAGGAAATATTTTAAAAGGAAGAACTGGACTTTCAAAATTTCTTAGTATTTTGTCTCAATCTCTCTAAATATTCACATTACCAATTCAATATTATACCATCCGCTATCTAAAATGTTTACAAATAAGAGTCACATGAAAATTATTCTTAAAAGGATCACAAACTTGCTGGCTATTTATATAATAACGGTATAAATTCTAATCCAAGCACTGACAATACAACTGTCCTTTTTGTCTACAACAATTATTGACATTTGAACTGATTGGCTGTTCTGATTTAGCACTTTTACGGTCAAAATATTATACAAATTTAAAAATCACAAAAAAGAAATCAGGTCCCAATTCCATTTACAGAGAAATCCTTGTGAGGTTTATCACTTAAAAACTGAAACTCTTTAATAAGCACTGATCAGTAATCGAATCTCGGTCTCCCAGCTGACGAAAGTGCTCTACCATTGACTACCAAAAGTTTACTTGTTCGAATCCCGATCAGAGCAGCAACTGTATTTTTACTGTATATATTTTTCAACAAATAAAAAATGAAAATTTGCATACCCTTTTGATAAATATAAAATTAATTGTATACGTGACGACAGGGTGTCTACCAATCATGAAAGCTTGAAATTCTACTTCAGAACATGATTCCTTTTACCTCTTTGGGCGTCTGATATTTCGACAATTAGCATAAATTTTTATCTTAAAATGCTTTTGTATGTTATAAAAATGGGTTAGTGTCATGTAAGTACATATTCCTTTTTACTTTTAACTAAGCATCATACAAGTTTGTTTCAGTCACCCATTTCACTAAAGTCATGAATGTTTGCTCCTGTAAATTCATTACCAAGCAGCCGAAACTCAACTGGTAGGGCATCGGAAGGTCATGGAACGATACCTGCGGAAGCCCATCCTGATGCAATGCCGGGATGGTACCTACAAACCAGACCCTGGCCGACTACCTTCCAACATCCTTCCCCCTATCCTAACCCAAACTAAGATGCCTAAAGGTCATAAATAAATTTAAATTCCTGTAAATTCGGCAGACACCCTGTAACAACCCTGTGGCTTATGGCTGTTCCATTAGGCCATAATGAGCAGTGGTTCTCTTAACCTTTTCCAAATAGTGGAAAACCATAAACCAGTCCATCGCTTGCTGTACTCCGTTACATGTGGGGAATATACTCAAACAATAATAATTAATAGTATGTACGAGTTGACCATCCATTAAACCTCACATACATGTAATGAGTTGACCATCCATTAACAAAAATAATCAATGAAAATTAAACAGTTATAGTAAATCAAACTTGAAAGTATTCTAGTATTAGTGAAAATGGGCACCCAGTTGTCCAAAATGGTCAGCATTTTCGCTTTCTGTGCAGTGGTTTCAGATTCAGTCCATGAAATGGGAGTAGTTTGCAGTCCACTTTACCAAAAACTGTAGGTTCCGTCCTTAGATCCTTAAGTTAGTTTACGATGTTAATAAAAATTTAAAAAAAAGAGTGAACCGGAGAAATGCTAGTATTTTATTTAATACACAAGAAATCTACCTAAAAAAAATAGTTTTGTGGTTAGCTTCAAAAGGTTAGAAGAAAAATTGTGTTAATATGCTACTAGTTTGTCTGATTCCAGTCTTTAAACAATATCATATATATCCAGAAGTTATGACATTTACTTGGTCATTGATCTTCATTGAGTAGAAAAGCTATTCACTTATCGCTTTATACCACAATTTTACATGTACTTTTACTCAACTTTCATTCTTGAAAAGAAATATAAAAGGGACAGAACATAATTTAAATAGTTACATGTATATAAATATATATGTATAAAAACAACTACAAAATACAGAAGAACATACTTGTATAACATTTACTGAATATATTACGTCCCTAAAACAAGAAACTTAGTATGTAATAATGATATGGGAAGACCAAAGAAAATTATACGATTTATTGTCAGTATTCATACATTTACCAACATATCCAAAAGTGCAGTCTTCATTGTTAAATTATAGAACAAGAATACAAAATATTACTGTGGCAGATCTATCGTAATGTATAATTTATCGTATGAAACATCAGAATTTTATATTCTTGGCAAAGTGTCATAAAACAGACAGTAATTTTGCCCTAAGCTACCTATATTTTTAAACAAAATATTACACATATAGGTAAAGTACGATTAAAAAATTATTCGCAATACAAAATAATAATAATAATAATAGTATATGGGCTACGATTATGAATAATTATCTAGGTTAAAACTCATCGTGTCTTACTAAAGCTTCTCCAAAGTCTGTTGCCTGAGATCCAACAAATATATCGTATTTTTCAAGAATTTCTTCTTTGGATAACTTCTGATCTTGATCGGCGTCTGACATGTAGATTAAATGGCGAGCTTCAGCCTCTGCATGATCGAAATCAGGTGGGATTATCCAATTTTTCACCTGGAAAAATAAACAATCACTTACCAATTTCAAATACCTTTTTCTGAAAGCTGACAAAGATCTCATTCATAATCAGAATATTTCTTTGGAAAAATCATATGAGTGGTGTAACAATTCCTAAAATGGCCCTGTAAAAGCAAAATTTGTTAATCTGTGCACTAGTGGCTGCAGTCGCCTTCAAACTACTTTTCTTATGAAGCTGTACACTTCGTGTGAAGATGGTGGGTGTGTCAAAAACAGTACTGAAAATGGTTTAACGGAATACCTCTCATCACGAACACAAGAGTACAGGTGGTCTGTGGAATTTCGAAGTAGCAGACATCTCTGAAACCCGAGGCGAGATCTGACCGTCAAAGACAGATGCTTCGCATGGATCGACATAGAAAGGACTCTAGGTAACATTTCCATCAGTCTACACAATCCTGCTCAAACATCTCCGCGTTAGAAAACGTCGTTCCCTGTGAATGCTATCTGACCCGAAGATTTACAAATGGGACCTCATGACTTTTGGAAAATTGAATTGTTTTTGTTTTAAGCGAACAGGTAAACTTCTAAGCATGGGACCTACAGTTTTCGGTAAAGTGGGCTCCAAACCACGAAGTTTCTGCAACCACGGAAGGAGCCAAAAACTACAAGTACTTTGGAAGGACTCACGACATTTGCTACACGAAAGAATGTATTCATTTGGCTTTTATGTTATGTCAATACGTTACATTGTTTGCTATGAGATTACTTTAATATATTACGATCACACTACCGGGTGTCCCTAAAGTTACGCAACCCGCACTTTCGCAGAACGTAACTATTAAACTAAAACACATAGAAACATGTTTCTTCCATGAAATATAGCCCTGTATATTGGGAACTTTTAAAGATAGTAACACACGAAAAATCAACCATCAGTCGGGCACGGCTGTGAAAAATGTTGCCACAGTCTGAGGTTTTTTTTTTTTAACTGTGTATATTTTCGCACAAAACATATTTATTTAACTGGTTGGAACAATTCTCAGTGCTATTAGAAAGTATGTATGGATGCTCATCGAACATGACAAAGAAACTCCCAATCTGAAAGCTTACAAGCTTTGTACAGGAGCATCGAAAATTTAGTTGTTTTTTTTTCAATAGTAGAATGGACTCTGGCAACACTTTTGGGGGGGAGTGACATTGAGAGATGTGCTTTACCTCTGTCTACCTCACTATCCCATTTTCAACGAAAAAGAACCATGTCGAAGCAACCCTGAAATTTAAAGTGTGAGTTCTGCATGTCAGTTGTTAATGTTTTCATGTGTAATTACGTACAACTGTCGTACTTTTTTCTTAGAAGAAAAATAGTCGACGACATGAAAATGTCAAGTTGTCTCGGACCAAAGAAAATAAAATCATGCATTCAACCGACTGTGTGTGACATCTATTAACAAAAATTTAAATTATGTTAAACTTGATAGATTCTTGGACTGTTTTTTTTTTTTTTTTTTTTTAAGAAAAATTATATTTTTACAAATAACGCCCTCGGTTAACTACATATCAGGACAATATTATCCTCAAAAGTGCGACATGTGATTGTGCATATGTCTGTAAGTCAACAAATTTATACGATGTTTCAATATACATGTATTTATTTTTTTAAATAAGAAGTCAGTTATATAGACATGTGACAAAACTTTTGTCCATAGCTGTACATAAGATTAATTCTTCGTACCATACGTTTCGAATGTACTGTATTTACCGCATAATAATTTTGTGGCTTGAAAAGCATAGCTTTCACCAACGAAATTGCATATCGCAACGCTGAAATTAGGAGTACAGAAAAAATCCCGTTATAACGAATTTTAGAGGACCAACGATGTTATTTCGTTATAATCAACATTGTGTTGGAGAACAAGAATTCGACGGAGATTTTGGAAAAACTTCGTTCTAACGACGTTCATTGTAAAAACAATTTACCCGTAGTAGCTATTCAATATTTCGGAAGAGGCTTATTAGATACTATTACATTCTCTTTCACTGCACAAGAAATATTGCATATAATGTCATTATTTAGTTTATTATATTCTCTTTGAAGTCTTTATTGTTACGCCAATGCGTCAACTAGTGCAACCCTATAGCTGGAAGCAAAGGACTATAAAAAAACAACATGCATCTCCATTTCTTAACACTACTACTACTGTATTATAGTCAACAAGTATACGTTTTTAGGTCACTACTCACTTCCTCACTGTCCATATAACCATCTCCATTCTTATCTCTGAACTTGGTGAACTGTTCTCGTTCATTTGTTACCCAGCTGGGTTCCTCCTCACCTTCACTTCCTCTGTACATATCACCTGAAATAAGAGTCATGCCACTGATAAGAACAGCAGGAACACTCGAAACTATGTACCGCACAGATACAAAAAAAAAAAAAAAAAAAATATGTCATATATTAACGTGTACAAAAACAGATATACAGGGTGAGTCAAAAGTCATTAGACAGCCTTTTATTTTCAAATCTGTTAATGGGAAATGGTAGTAGAGGGAGGAGGCGCAGCTTGTAGGGTACATGGTAACCATCGCCGCCATCTTGAATGCAAGTTCGAAATTTTAAATGGGAAAGGGGTCATGTTGCATATCAAATAACACCGGCGTGAGCTCAGGAATTCAAAAATGTAATTGTTTCTTTTATATCTTGTAGTATGATTTGTAAGTTATGAATACTCAAAATTTGAAAAGTCTTATTTTTACTTTTATCATTTCAGGAGATTTAAGATGCCTCTGACAGAGGAACAGAAAGATAGAAATCATGAGTCATTGCAGAGGACTACAACAGGTAATACCCAGACAGACATCCAGTATCGCACACCACGGTTGCGTACGTTATCGCCAAATTCCGAGAAACTGACAATGTGGAAGATGACGACCAAAGACTGCCACCTATGAGGAGACGGCAGCGACGGTTCAAGCACCGTTTATGAAGAGTCCGAAAAGCAGTACTCGTTGTCTCTCACAATGGGAAACTGGTGGATTTCAAAATGGCGGACATGGTCACTGTGTACCCTACAAGTTGCGCCCCTCCCCTTGCACAAGTAGTTCAGAGTCCACACAAGATTATATGTCCCACCCTCTACAATCATCTTGATCCGTCGGGAGGTACCCACAGACATTCGTTTCTCAACTCGGTCTTCGAACAGACTACTTGATCATCATCATTAAGGATATGCAAAGAGAACTAAATATTTTATCCTCCCATGCAATTTCACCAAATATGACACCACTTAACTGAAGTCACCAATCACTCTTGTTATACTGTACTTAACAGTAGCCACGGTTTACAGTGGTATATGACTGAATATACACAATCTGCCATTATATGAATGTCAACGAGTTATACAATATGCCTTTTTTGGTGAAATTTCAGATAATGCCATGATAGATATCTGACCTCTGCTCTTCACAATATAATAAAACGGTAATTTTTTTTCTACCAGTGTAAAATCTGTGATGCAGTTTTAACTGATTCGACAAAGAAAGTTAGACCACCACCTGTTATTATTTCTCCCACGCTAAGGATCAGTTATGAAAAATTATACGAAACAAGGAAACAACTACTTAAGTTATACACACAACACAGTACTTATTTTTTGTTAAGTACATCCACAGTACATTTGCGTGCTTTCTAAACTTCATATAACAACACAGCTAAAACCAAAATGGGTTTTCCTCTTTACCAAACCAAGATAAATGATATTAAGATATTTTCCCATAAAAGGACTCGCTGTTGGATTCAGATTTACAGTATTTTAAGTAAAATCACATAGACAATAACTTACCAATATATTCTTTTAGTGATATTTTGCCATCCTTATCTTTATCTATGTCTTCCATTGTTTCTAGTACAACTATATCTCGCATATGTCCTGCCTCTTCTGGATGAAGAAAACCCGCGAATTCTTCTTTCGTCAAAGCATTATCACCATCAACATCAGCTACCTTCCATCGTCTCTGGTCACGACGCAACATGTCTTGGTATGAAAACCCTTCCTCGCCTCTATCAAGTTCATTCTGATCCATGTCTGGAAAAAAAATAAAAAGCATGTATATATTCAGATTCGACTTCATAAATACACTTGCTCTGTTTATTTTTAGTAATACCGTATTCAAATTTCTGAGCTGTACTCGCACAAGAATGAAAATGCAGGTCCTTGATAACACGACAATAGCCGTATCTATTAACAGTATGGCCACTAGCCTTGCATCATATATTTTCAATACATTTAGATACACTACAGGATCGGTTTCCAACCGGTGGTACACGTACCCCCGGGAGCACGTGCTGGGCCATTCGGAAGTACAAACAAAAATTGCAAAACGTTAGTTATAAAACAATAAATGTTGGGTTTTAATTCCCGCCAATGGAGATACTAAAACTAGGCAATAGCCACTTTGCATCGGGAAATGTGCTTTCTAGATTCAGTTCCCTCGCTAATATTTTGGCGAAATCCTCCTTAAATAATACGCTGCAAGTATGCCACTAGAAGGGGGTACACGTAAGGGTTCGCCTGAGCTACCAAAGGGGTACGCGATTGAAAAAAGGTTGGAAACTAATGCACTAACGTCAAAGCAAAACCAATCCATCAGTGGTACCAAGTTTAGTTGAAAAATTACGGCAAGTGGCCCAGTTAAGTAAAGATTATTTCGGCAACCGAAATGCCTACCGATCTGTTCCAACTTGACTAACACTAATGCATCACATTTGCCAAAAATAAATTGTTCATAATGGCTTTTAACACAAATTGGTCCTCTTATTAATTAGATTTTATCGAAATATTATACAGCAAACGCTCTGTTATTCATGGGTGGACTATCTGTTTTACATATTAATTGCGATAAGCCGCAGAAAAAATAAATTATCAATTAAATTTATTTGTTTACAATATGAAGTAGCTCCGACTCAACATGTAGATGGACGAGAGGTACTGCGAAAGGGCACTCACTGGGAGAGAAGTGAAGGTTTGGGAGGAGACACGGAGCATGTGGAAACGCACTTCTTGACTGACTTGTAAGTCACGAGGACGCACTGGCTATGTTGCGTAGCTTCCGTTAACAGTTGAAAAAAAAAACGGAATCGTTTAGCTTCAAAATGAAGAAAACATAATGGTAAGGTTTAGAACAAGGACTCAAGTGCATAGTACATTTAGTCATATTATACTAACAATAACAGTATATTTCAACTCCACCTATCGTGTAGTAAAATATAAATGGTCTGTCAATTAAACTGTGCAATATTATTCATAAGGTAATTTTAAAAACATTTTTGTTACAACACATTTCTTGAGATAAGAGTTGTTTATTTCACCATCTACAGTAAAAATATCGTTGCGTGAGAATTGTTTTATTCTGTTACCAAAAATCGAACACTACTTTTTACTGGAAATGAATATGTAAATGTCCTAAGTGTTGTATATGTAAACGCCATAGATGTCTAAAGCCTGTACATAAATCCAAAATATATTCAAAACATTAAGAAATTTCTAGCTTTGGACTGGAAAGGGAAGGTAAAATATGCTTACTTCACATAAAAAAAAAATGTCAACTTTTTAATAGAATTATTTATGAACCACTTGTTACGATGAAAGCGATAAATTGAAATTTCGTAAATAAATCAATAAACATAGTACATAGTTAATTGCGCAAATTTTGTCATTTATGGCAAAACCCAAAGCCATTATATGAGGCGTGAAATTGACACTCCTGCTTGCGTAGTTCATGAACTGAGATGGACAGTACTTCCTACAGTTTCTGAAATATCAAAAACCACCACCCTCTTGGAACTGGCGTTATCGTTTGAAAACATTCTTAAATGTTACGTTAAACTAGCATGTGAATTCTTGTTAGTGTATTTATCAACTTGCATCCCGAATGACTCTTATGTCTGCAACAGGAATACATTATATAACAGTCGAATAATACGCAATTTTCGTTAATGACTTCAATTATGTAGAGTGCAGCCCACTTATAACGAACTCAGATATAGCAAATTATTGGATATTGCGAACATAAATGAAATCCGCGTCACCCTGCCTATTTAAACCATGGAAGAAATGATCGTATATTACGAACAATACTTCCCGTCAAGACCGCTTATGGCAGTTTTCAGAATGGCGTATTGATTTTCAGCTTCTTCGTCGCTATTGTCTACAAGTAAAGACGGAAGTACAAAAGATTGAAGGCCCTGAACACCCCTTCCCCTTTGTTCTGTAATAGGGCGAATGGAGAAGAACAGAGGAATCAACTTTTGTTCACCGCTGCAAGCTAAGTATGCAGGTCAGTTCCACCCCACCCCCTCTTTGGTTCTGGTGGTGCATTACTCAGGTTAAGGAAAACTGTTTTTCACAGCTGTTCTCATACATTCCTCATTTGGCTTCTGTCCAAACATTAGAAATCCAACACTTTCAAAATCACATTGTCTTTTCAGGCGATTGAATTTCACCTTATCTCGCTGTGCAAGCCAGGCATGATACTCTCCTTCTGCTCCCACTTGGATGACAACCAGGGTAAAAATAAATCAGTTTTCAGCGGAGCTCACTGTGTTAGAAGTAAAGAGAGAGAGAGGTGCTTTCGGTTGCTGTAAGAACTTACACGCCGCAAGTTGAATATTAACTTGTGTTTGTGCATCGCTGGATTGAAAGATGGCTAACAAAAGGAAGCCATATTTCTAGAGACAAATGGTGAAAATTATAGACGAAGCTGACGAGAGAAAATTGAAGAAAAACGAGATTGCCGATAGAGAAGATAACCCATTTAATAAAATCACATTCAGATGCAATGCTATGTTGCTGTATATTCTTTTTTAAAAGTTTCTGCTTGTTACCCCCTACTTTTTTTTAACCGTAATGCAGGAAAATTACGTGAGTCTGTTTATAACGAAGTTCGGAATAAAGAACTCATTTTGTTGGGTCCTTGAAATTCGTTATAAAAGTGGCTACACTGTATATATGTGTTTGCGCCTAGACAAAAGATCCTTTGTAGCACACCCAAACTCATATCTCTAATATAGCTGAACTAGAGACACTACCTTTTGCGTGAGCACTTTCATTTTGCACTGCTGCTCAATTTGTTACTCAACAAATAAAAGAAACAAAACTATTTGCAGTGCACAACTTCTTAACCACTCAAAATGTTACTACTTAAGAATCTAAAAGCTACGTTCCTTTTATAATAAAACAGAAATGTGTTTCACAAAATAAAAACAAAGATTGTCATTTCTATTACGACATAACGAGTAAATGAGCAATTAACATCTTCACTATCATTTTTCTTAATTGTACACTTTGTACACCTTTAGGATAACAGAGCTATTGGGTAAACAGATTTTATATAGCCTGCTGTTATTTGAGTATATGTATTGAGGAGAGCTTTCACCAAAATTAATATCAAAGTTAAAAATCTTTTACATATCATCGAGTGATTTTATCTGGATTCAATTCATGCTGTCCATCCATATATCAGGACTTATCACCTACACCAGTGCTCTACAACTTTTTGACATTCGCCGAGTTTCAAAACAAATTCACGGACTGGCAAGGAAGAATAAAAAGAAATCAGGCATATTTTCAATCTTCCCGAGCAAATGCAGTTCTAGAATGGTCGAGCTGCAGCCTGGGTGAAAGGTGGCAGAATATTTTTACATTCTGGTCGTTCTTGAAAGCAAATACAAACCTAATCTGAGTTTTACTCTCGAAGTCTACAGAAGGTATAAGCTCTCCCTCCGTGTCTTCATCAAGTAATTCGCCGACTGCTCCGTAGACTACTGGCACCTTGGCGAAACTAGTAGTGTTTACTATCGCCATATTATTGTGTGACACGATGGCAGCGAGGAAGAAGAGCTAAGTCGAAGATATGTTCACTGGTACAAGGCCTACGGAACCTGAGGGACAAGGAAAGAATGTTCAAGGCATTTGATTAACGTACTATCACAGTATTCCTTCTTGCAAGTGGGGAAAAACTGACACTATGAAGTTCCTTTGCCCCCTGCAGTCTAGGTTTGCTGCTTCGTGTTCTTGTCCATCTGAACTTTGCGATGTTCTCCTTATCACAGTACTTTTAAAAGCATTCCAAAAACATTTTTTAAAGTACCAGCAAAAGAAGGTGAAGGGAGCAGCATGTTTAAAAGCTTCAGATGTCACACAACCAAAGATCCGTTAATTGTATGTTCCATGGTGCATATCGTTGAACCTAAAGACTCTTGACACTGACAGAGTCAACACAAAGGACATAGCTATCATAACTCATTTAAATTGCGTTTACTGGTACTTAAGCTCACTGAATGACATTTCCCGGCGACGATGAAGAGACCAGAGCCTCTAACAGGTACAGCTATGGACATAAAGATTGTCGCATGTCTTTAGAGATTATTTCCCAAATTCCCAGCTATTTCCCTCGCAGAGGGAAATTTCCCGCAGTTGAGGGAAGTTCCCTGACCTTGAAAAATATGAACATAATCCGACATTAAAGCCCATTACAGAACAATTGTGATATACGTATATTGTAATTATTTGCACAAACAAATAAGGGATTACAAATCAAAGAGAAAATTTAAAAATAATATCAATAAATTAAACACTGAATGTCGTATTAATCCATAGTCTTACATTGAAATCTAGTAAAAACACATTTTGTTATTCGGTTAATAGGATGGATCAGTGGTTATCGTGCTCGACTCATAATGAATTTTAATTTTGTCATGGGTTCGAATCCTGGTCGTTGATCATATTTTGTAATTGTAGATTAATATAGATAATCTTCACTTTTATCATTTTTTAAGTTTGATATCTAATTCAACTATGATACTTTTATATTTTACTGTTAATTTTAAAGTTATTTCAAGAAGCTTTCTACCATTCTCAGTTAGGAAACGTAATCTGAAAACTGATGGGTTTCTCCTTAGAAGAACCTAAGAATGTAAAGTGTGTCCAAAATGTTCATTAATAAAACAATTTAGTGATTGCTCATTTTATTTGAACACTAGTTTTGGTGTTCACTCCTGACAAAATAATAATTAATGAGATCAGAAGCTTCAAGTTATTTCTTGAATTTAGGTCATATTAGGTTGGTTTACCTAGCAGTTGGGGTTGTTGGGGCGTCCCATTTGGGATACCAAAACTTCTATTAAATACTGCTGGTAACGATAATACAGAGTAATCCATATAAACCTTGAAATTTCAATTACTTATTTATTACTTTATTGTGGAAGTGACAGTAAATTTGAGATTGCATTGTATTGTTGAATTGGCTCCAGCAGAATCCGTTTAGGGGCCATCGCTGAAATTAAAATACGATTATGGTCCATCCTATTAAAAAAATTGAACAGTGAAGGCCTACTACATAGGCTTTATTTCTGTGGCCTATGCTTTACTATTTCTACCACTACATACTACTTCCACGGATAACGCTGCTTTCGGTCCCTTAGTAGCAAAACTGTAGCAAAAGGGACCTTCTATTCCCGCTCATGGTGTCTGTCCGTCCGCCCGTGGCTAGAAATTAAATCTCAGGAACTACAAGTTGTAGAAGATGCTTGAGATGTCGTTGGAAAAGTCTTAGACCAGCTGAGAGCCCCTGGAACCGTTTGATTGGTACAGTGGTTCAGTATTGCCAGCCCATTTTCTATAAAAATCAATTGTTCAAATTCTTTCCATCAGTTAGACCAACGTGTAGCAAACTTGGCATTAACATTATTCGACGCAATGCAAACATACTGAGAGAGTATACGATGCCAAACATTCTCACTTACTAATGTTGTCAGCCTATTTAGTGTGGGAGTGTGGGGTTGGATGTCTGCCCAGGGATTAGGTTTCTTACACAGGATTGAAGGTCATTTAAAAGGTCAGCAGTATATACATATCCTTGATAATGTAATTTGTCCGTGACCTTCAACCATGTGAAGTAATCACTATGCAACATGACCGGGCATCCATCCACACATCAAAACCAGTACTACGCTGGCTTAGGGAACAACATGACGTTCACGTTTTAGATTGGCCTGCTCACGCAGCCGATCTGAATGCGATCGAACATGTGTGGTCTGAGGTCAAGCGAGTACTGAGGTAAAATTGGCCTCCTCCAACAACTCCAATTGCTCTTTGGGATTTAGTCCTCGAAGCGTGGGAAGAGGTAGCAGAAAGAGAAGGATTTTTTGAAGATCTTGTCAACAGTATGGAACAAAGGCTTCGTGCTGTAATTGAAGCACGTGGTAACTGGTCGCGTTACTAAATTTACTTATAATTAACCCTTTTCAGGGCTAAATAAACTTATCCGTATCCCTGTTGTTTAATCTGATAAATAAATACAAAATATACGAATAATAAAAGCTTAAAAACAAAACATAATCTGAATGGGATCGACCCAACAACCTACCGCATTACTGTCGAGCTCGTTACCACTACTCTAATTATCCAATCGCGTATAACGTTTTGTTTTCTGCACCACTTTCGAAATGAGAGAAATTAAGATATCTGTTAACCTTTCTGAAATTAACCATGAGTAATTCTTTATTTTTCATATGTAATGGATGACTAATAACTTTTATGTTTAGAGGTATCTATAGTTAAAATAATTTATTAACCACTTGCTTATTGCAATATACTTAAATTGGAAATCACAAAATGTCACAAATCATGTAGTTTACTTATTTAATGATA
>JAGDQP010002138.1:0-109127 GCA_022664845.1 Lepisma saccharinum
TGAACCATATTTATTTATTGAATGACAGGGGAGTTACCTGATCGAAGTATTGATGTTTTCAAGTTATGGGTCTCATGTGAAAAGCAAATTCTATTGCCAGGAATCCATAGTTTGGTTTGGACTTTATAATCGGAAGGCACTGGGCTCGAAATCAGTAGTCGGTCGTAGTACCTGAGATTTGTTTAATGCTCGGACAGTATTTTAATACAAGACACCAGCTAACATCTTTCCTACACTCCGTTTGTACCCTCTCCAAGCTTGAGACAAGATTTTTAAAGGCAGTAAATACAACTCAGTAAAAGTGAGTTCTATTGTTTCTATCTATTTTTACATATATGTAACTTGTAATAATTATATGAAATTGTACTAAAATGTCAATATTCGTATGTTAGGCAATGTATGTTCTGTAATATATTGTGAAAGGCCATTGCTTCAAATCTTTCTAAAGTCTCTTACAAGGAATCTGTCTCCGGTGGAACACAAAAATCAAGCTGAAACTTCCACAGTGCATTGATGATGTATTCAAATGAACACTCTTGTAGTACTACGTTTCGGAGTTTCGCGAAACACGTGTTGCAGGACTTCAAAGTTTTGGAAATTTTGTTCTGAACGCCTGCAAGGTAGCCAACACTTCATAATTATGTGTTGAAGTTATGTATTTCCCATTCACTTTTATATAAAATGTTGCGCTGAAGATAATTTAAATGTTAGATTAAAGATATTGATGATGTTGACGTGTTAATTAATTCCTCTGATCCCTATCAAATGCGCGTGACGCAAAGGTAACTTCCCATTCCGTTTATTTCGTAACCAATTGATTTCCAGGACAAATCCCGACACACGCTCCTTTTAATTTAAGAGAGAATACGCCATCGTTGTCAAGCATTGCATGCTGTCCCATTTTATTGTGGTCTAGTGGCAAAAAGTGAAATTTAATTAAATGGCAACATGGGTCAAGCGACACATCATGTCCTATTTCCAAAAGCATTTGATAATTTACTAATTTCTTTGAACGCTTAGTGAGAAATTGCGTTTGTAACTGTAAAATATTACAAAGTGAAACTAGGTAGATGAGGTAATATTTTACACTATTAACGTTATGAGCGCTCCAACTGCCATCATTAGTTTAAAAGAACTCCTGGAAATATCACTATGATAAATTTAAACGTGCTATCTCGTCTTTAGTAATCCAATAGCACCCAACCTCTGTGATGAATAAGTTAATGTGGCAAAATTCAGATCACCATTACGCGTTGGGAAGGGGAAGCATGTGGATTCGAACTCCATTGCGAAACATGGTGCCTGAAAATTTCCAGAGTATCTATCAATTTCACAAGTCGAATGTTGAGTTGGTACCATAACTTCCACTCAGGCACTTGAATTCAACACAGACGAAAATAACCAGTTACGTTACTGATGAAAATCAGAAATCTAGACATGCTATTAGTTTCTGAGTACACAAACAAATATTTCTTACTAATTCCTCTACTCTTTTATATTCACGTAACGACTATTATTTACGTCACATTACTAAATATTTACATCATAATTAAGTAAAAATTATTCTCAATTTTTAAGTTTATTTGTAAAAATTATTATCGATTGTGTTTTTATACAAAAAGAAGTTGAAATGCCAAAATTGCGAGAATAAATAACTAACTAAACGAACTGAACAATTGATGCGTAAACGCCAACAACAGTCTATGTGTTATCTTTTAACATGTAGCACAGACTTTCGTTCGCGCATGCGCTTCAATTGTCTAATATGAATCTGAAAAAAACAGTCAACATGACAATACAAACTCTTTCCAGGGAACTGGCTTAAAGAGGAATAATTCAAATAATACTCTGCAAAAATATAATTGCTTTCCCTCTTTAAATTTAACCAGAGTTTTAGGTGCATTCTTTATTATGCAATTTTAATTTAAACACGATTATAAAAGAACGTTCAGACTTCAACAGTAAGCAAGATGGAAGGCTTGAACAGGGTAAGCATGGGGAAAAATTGGTAAAGCCACGGAAAAACAACAAATTCACTAGAAATATCATTCTTCTACTAACCGAAGACTGCACCCAGTGGATTACGTTCCGAAGAAAACAGCAGTTATAAATTTGGTTAGGAAGCTATAGCGAGCATTCGAAAGAATTTCTATTGCACGGTAAACCTATTAACGTCATTTAACGAAAGCTCTTAATATGTTTAAACATTACAATTGTTGTCATGCCACCACGACCTTCCAACAGTAACAGTCATTTTAGCAGCATTTTAGATGTCGACCAGAGAAACTTTCTGTGTAATTGATCCTGCTTTCCTGGAACTATGGAGGCAGTACCGCTGCAAAACTAACAGACATTTCCGAGAAATTTCCCTGCAAGTGGGAAAAACAATTTTAATGTCTACTAAACTATTTTTTTTTACCTTTCAAAGATACATAAAATGTGTGTAATGTAATGTACACAAATGTCACGAAATAAACACCTAAAAGTTTCTTGCTTTCCCATTTTCTATTATGGTTTTCAAACGTCATGGTTTTATTACACGTGCAGTTATTATACACTTTCGTGTCCTGGAAAACTGCCAGCCAGTAAATTAGGTTTCTTGTTTCCAGGATAAAATACATTAATTAATTATTCTTTTTTATAATTACACCTAATAATTAATTTTAATTCCAAGAAAGAAACCGTGAAATCAGCACGCATACGTAGACAAACACATAATATACAACAAGTGTTTTATTATAAATATGACTTACATGAAATACTCGCGGGAGGGGAACGAAAAAGACAGAGTGACTGATATGTATACAAAGAGGTTTGGAATCAGAACATATGAAGATATGTTTAATAAAGTGTACGGTGATGATCATCTATTCTTCCTTTAAAATAGTAAGAACAAAACCTACCGCGCAAAGTCGAAACTACGACTAATAGCGAACAACTTCTTTCTCAACACTTATGATAAAGTTTAACTTAAGTTATATATAGAATAAAACAACAACAAAAAATAACAAAAAAAATTAAAGACAGTTTTCTTAAACAATTCATACCAACTAGCAAATAATAATAATTTTGTTTATCCATGACTAAAATGAAAAACGTAGGGCGCACTCTCATATACAATCACTTTATAAATTCTTCAATTGGCGCGCCGAATGTTTACAATTTTAGTCATGCATAAAATAAATTATTTTTTACTTTTAGTACGAATTGTTTAAGCTTATTATTGTTTTTCGAGTTATTTCGGTATTCGGATACTTTTTCTCAAACTTATATATTTTGTGGTCCAAATCCTAAAGTGTTCTGCAACCAGTAAAACTCAACGTCGTTGTAGGCTAGTATTCATTTTAGGGTATATATGAGCTCCTGCGTGGCCTAGTCGGTAGCGCGTTCGATTTCAGTGCGAGCGGTCCCTCGGTGTTGACCCAGCATCGTGAGAACAATTGGGGAGCTGCTGTGAATAAGAGACAGTGTCGATCACAGTGAGAGCTTCGACTCTCCTCTCCCAACCCGTCTGGTCAGCGTGGGAGCAGTAGACCAACTCCTCCCTTCGGGGAGAGGCCTCATCCGCTAGTGGATTGAATATGGCTGTGATTTAATATATATATTAAAATATGGAGAAACATACGAAAGTAACAATGGAATATTGTATTGTCACTCGACTTAGTTCGCTGTCCAAACTTTCATCATTGTATGACGTCGGGAAATGAGTTAAATGAGCATTGCAAGATTTGAGGACACCACAGACCATTGTTAACTAAAGAAAAGAATATAAAAAAGCTAATGTTAATGAAGCAATATTTGCAAAACAGTGTCCGTGCAGGCTGTTAGGCTCAGTTTGCGATATGTGAAGATTTACTTAGATTCGCTAAATGTACCGAATCTGCCCATATTTGGTACGACACATAACTGGTGACATATCGTTTATAGTAAAGTAAAATACATGGAGATTTAAGTCATAACCCTAACAGCTCAGAATATCGGGTCAATAACGACCCGATACTGGCAACCTTGATCGATATTGGACGATATTACGCCAATATTGACCCGATATTCTGAACTGCTAGGGAAATCTCCATGTATTTAAACATTCGATATTGGGCGATATTGACCCAGAATTGGGCTAATATTGGCCCGATATTCTGATCTGCTAGGGAAATCTCCATGTATTTAAACATTCGATATTGGACGATGCTGACCCAGTATTGTGCTAATACTGGCGCGATATTTTGAGTTGCTAGGGAAATCTCCATGCATTTAAACATTCGACATTGGGTGATATTGACCGAGTATTGGCCCTATATTCTGAGCTACTAGGGAAATTTCCATGTATTTAAACATTCGATATTGGGCGATATTGACCCATTATTGGCGCGATATTCTGACAATGAGCTGCTAGGGAAATCTCCATATATTTAAACATTAGGAATCTATTCACAAATATGACTTATTCCTCAATGCACATATCTAGAAACTGCTATTACAGGACACTCGGCTTGCCTTCCACTAACAATGTAGCACTTGTAACTATCAACAGTGGTTATATGAATGTGGTTGTGGTGTTTGTCTCTCTTTCTCTCTCTGATAGTCTTGAAATTTCAACAATTTTACTTATGAAGAAAAATTGTATTTTATAAGCTATTGGAGAAACTATAATTTATACACAATAAAGTGTGTGTTCTAAGTACCATATAGCAGTATGAAGTGTTATTTCGTTCAAAAAATGAAGCTAATAGCACAAAAATTTAATATGACCGGTACTGGAAGACTCTACCCTTATATATTACACTACTTTTTTTGTTGAATAATTTTCCCAAGGCAGGGAGCATTTCAACATCATGAATTTAGTTTCTCAATTCAAAAAGATATTATACACTTATCAATTACACTGACAATGAGAAATAAGAAAAAGTAAAATATAATTTTTGTAAAATCCATGTTTGGGGCCGCAAAAAGTTATTCTTAAGAACACTGCGGTTTCCAGCAAAGAAAAATGTGAAAGACGATTACAGAGTATAGTGTGATGCGAGAAAGTCAATTTTAGTAAGACACAATATGTATGCATGGAATGGTTACTACAATTTGTCACAAAGGATAGGATTAAAGTGAAAAATGTTAGAGAAAAGGACATCAAAGAGAACGTGTGGAGAAGATAAGAGAGGATGTGGGTGGTACGGCCACAGCATACGTGAAAATGACGTTGAGAGGAGAGAATAAAAGGAAGAAAAATATGGTGTTTCTAAATCCAACAATAGACCCGCCGAAGAGAAAGGAGAAACTTCAAGAGCACATTACAAATAGCAAAGGTTACCATTTGCAACGGAAAAATATTTTTGGAGAAGACTTTTGTACTGTTTTCGTTGTATAAAATTCCTGCATTTACGTCTTTGTTTTATATTACGTTACGTCATAAAGCTGAAAGTCAAGTAAAGGGACGTTATAATAAAGGTTCTGCACTATTCCCAGGACTCTCGTCACAAGATGTGCTTTACAAGGGATGTCATCACTTAAAGTTACGACGTGTTTAGCCTGCAGACCTACATACACTCAGATACATAGAAACTTACCAATGGGTGAAATTTATAACTTTTGCAATATGCACCCCTGTAGCACACAAACGTTGAAAATACATGGATTAAACGTTAGTACCGAAACATTATGGTAATGTCGTAAATGTACCGAAATGTCCGCCTGTTCAATAGAGCGTGAATGCTATCTATTCGTATATACACATTAAGTTTCATTTTATCCGTTGCTTTTATCACGATATACGGTGTTAACTTTACAACAGTAAATAATCCGAGCGGCTGCTGTGGGGTTCCAACACAGGAACGTTCTGCACTTCTCATTGGTAGCTCGACGCGTTGACCACTTATCCAAGAATCCACCTGGACAGGCCACTGCTCTTTTCCCGTATCATTGAAATAAAATGTTGGTTGAAATGTCGTTTAAAATTCAACCTGTTTTCAATATGAATGATAGTTGAAGGTACGTCACATTAACGTCGTATCAACGAAATTCTAACTTTGTTGAAATATGGTTTAAAATTAAATCTGTTTTCAACGTGCACATCAGAACACCAAAATTGGTTTGTGTCACTCAGTTTTTAAATATATTTTTGACATAACATTAGTAAGAAATGCATTAAACAAAATCTTTATAAGATAGTTGAAAATAACATATTGAATACACGTTGACGTTGTATTAACGTTTTATTTAACACAATGATATCTTTGTTGAAATATCATTAAAAAATAAAATTATTTTTCAACCGATAACTTTTAATCAACGAAATGAACCTAAAATCAACGTTGAAAACACGTATGGGGCAATAGAAAATCAACCATCGATATAAGTAAATTTAAAATACCAGTCCCGTATTTTAGTCTCACCATGTGGATAAATTTGTCGATTCCTCATTGAGGCTAATTTTGGACTTAAAGTTTATATTGGTCATTTCCTTTGAATATGAATATTCAGAGCCAATATTGCTTTCCCGTTCATTTGGTTTTGCTTATCAATTAGGCCACAATTAATAGACAAATCACTGTAATATTTTCAGTACGTTATAAAGATTATGATTTTCCGTATGTCACAGAAAATTGAACTCAAATTAACCCATTCATTCTAAATTTTACAAAACAAATTTTAGAAGAAAAAAAAATCTGGCACCGATTGTAGAAAGTAAAAAATAAAAGAAAGAACTAAGAAGCATCGTTTGTCATATTATTCAGCTTCTTCCTGCAAATGAAGATAAATTATCCTTAAAAAAACAACTGAGTAACAATAATCATTGTTTCGTTATAAGACGTACGTTTTTTAGTATAGATTGTAGTTACATATAAATTAATACTTGCAATGTGGGTAACTTGTTGATATTCATATAGTAATGTGTTGTTCTAATACCATACAACATATTTTCCGCTACAAAAGAAACAATAAATAACTAATTAAAAAATACATTATGTTCCTTAAATAGTATATCGACAACATACTGAGTATATGTATAAGAGATCAGAAAACAATGTGCCTTGTGTGTGTAACAAGGCAACAAATTCCTGTTATGTTCACAAAAATATTAGGGTAACCGTAGTCAAGTGGTTCGGATTAACGTTTGAGAGGTTATGAACTTGTCGCGTTGGCCATTTTAACTGAAGTTTTCCTTCATTTCTCTTAGCCACACTCGGAAAATAATGGAACTGTACTCTAAGTCAATACCGGAACAGCTTCCTTCCTTTAGGGAACAAATAGAAAGTCAATACAAAGCTAAACCATAGCAGAAGATGGAGTCAAGCTAATAAACGTAAATTTTCGAATTTACAGCTAGGATAAAAGAATGAACTGTTCTTAAAGAAACACTCATGCTGTGACAAGAAAGATTTTAGACCAGCTATTGTAAGTTGTTCTTCAAATTTTGAAAATATTTATAATTTCCATTAATCTAAATACATTTTTGAGATCAATGACTTCCATAGTAATGACTTTCTTAAGATATCAAAAGCTTTTAGAATGAAAAAAAAAAGCATTTCTAAAATGTAAGTAATGCCATACTTAAATTTAAAGTAAAGCAATACCATTATAAAAAGACACATTAATATTTCTATTTCCCAAAAATATCGCAACTACTTAAAAAAAACTTGAAGATTATGCTGAATTTTAACTCAACATTTCATTTAATAGGGCACAAACTTTCAACAAGCCGTGAATTTTCACTTGAGTTTCATTTTAACAGTAACAGTAACTTGATTTTCATTTTAATGAGCTTTACAGAAACTAACATTAGTTTATTATTTTCTTTAAACAAACTCTAGGCTGGAAAAACTACAATGAATACATTTGATTGTTAGAATCTGAAGTAACTTTGAACAAATGGTAATCGATGAAACATCCAATCACTTGCTTAGAAATAAGGATTAAACAGGAAAATTTGTCAGCCAATGATTGATGACAAAAAGCGATAAAACATGGGAGCAAATGAAGCGTTTTATGAAGTTGGAAAGATTCGATAATGACATGACGTAGTTACAAAACTGTTACAAATTGGGAGCTGCAATAAGACTTTTCTGAATAGTACGAGTTCGCCAAGTCGTTGGAGGAAAAAAAAACAACTTTGAAGTGGGCTGAGAGTAGTAGTCAAACAACTTTCTCATTGTTATAACGAGTTGGTGGCGAGGGTCGAACCAAACCAACCGACCCCGTTTGGCTGGTTTTCTGTAGCGACGCAGTTCCGTTCCGCGCCTGCCTGCCTCTGCATGTTGGATGCTGCACTGGACCACCATCTCAACGCTGATCGATAACAACACGGGGCCTCTCGCTTTCTCTCTCGTCTACCTGCAACAGCAACCAGCAGCTCGGGTTCGTATGGAGGGAGGGTGGACGAGGGAAGAGTGAGTTTTTTTCTTCAGCTGTGAACGGGTGGGATGGATAAATTATAAGGAAAAACGACACATTCAACTATCCAATCCCACAGCTTCTACTTGTTGCAAAGCCCCTGACATGTTCTGTGACCCAACTAACTGCGGAGTTATCACGGTTGCATATAGCACGGGGGAAATAAAAGACTAGTGTAAGACTCGAATCACGAAGGCCGTCTTGCGTGTGAATTGACTCGAAGATTTTGAAGTGCTTCTTGATAATGTATAACTCATTTGCACTTTTTAGATATGTATACATTGAAGTAAATAAAATAAGTTCATGGTTGTAACGGCTCCATAGTGATTCTTGCAAACAGGCTTCTTCGTTCTTTCCTTCAGTTTTCCTTTTGAACGCTCTTTTCTTCTTCTTAATACCTTCTATCGATCGACCTATCTGTCTGTCAGGATGTCCAATCCTAATTCAGGCAGTTTGGTCTCTCTCCTAAATCAAATTTTATCCACTATTCTGTCTCATATTCCTTCGTTGACTTTTTAAATGCATTTTTCAGTATGGAATTTCCACTTCTAACGAATTTCTATTGCTTTCTTCCCTCTATTCTCCCCAGTATCACTCATCTTTTTAATTTCACTTCCAAATTTCTTCATTACTGACTACTTAATCTCTGTTTGTTTGAACTTATATTAACAACCCAAGCCAATTGGATATTGTAAGGACGGAACCTACAGTTTTTGGTGAACTGCGCTTCGAATCACTCCGTTTAATGGGTCTCGAAGTGACTTAAACTACAGAAAGCGAGCACAATAGCCCCTCGGGCCATTCCAAAGTCCCTACCTAATCTCTGTTCAGATGAATTTTTAACTCTTCTCCAGATAGTTCTATTAGTGCATGTAATAATACTTGGCCTAATCTCTTAAATTACTTCTTAATATCAAGATGCAGACAGACGAAGAAATATTTTTAAATTAGATGTTCTCGTAATCGTAAAGTATTTAAACAACATTTCTTGAAACATGATTTCTTAAGACTTTAATTAAATATAATGTTAACTGTAATTGTAACGTTTAGTTAACTATAATGCTTCCTCTGGTTCATAAAAAAATAATCTTTCGTTAAAACAGACTACCCACGTATTCAATTAACTGCTTTATGACTAATAACATTTGAGAGAGACTTAATATCCATAAAACTCATGGACGTTCTCTTTATGGCGTTTTAAATAAGCAGCTATTATTTGAATTCAAACCTATATTTAAATATAATGCTACCATACAGTAGAAAATGAACTTGTTTTACTGTTTAAAACCATATTTTACACACTTGAATGAGTAAATTTTTACATTTTTTGAATATTTATTTCCTGTTTCGATTGCTGCCCATATAATAAAGATATCCAAAGGATGTTCTAAAGACAGCCTAAAATGTCGAATCGTTTCCAGGAATATTCAGAGATCTATAAAGTTTTCTGGAAGTCCTTCTTGAATATTCCAACATTATCCTAGTAAGAACTCCATTGGATAGCCCAGAGACGTTCCATGGTGTATGAGGAACAATGAATTCCTTTCCTTTTTTTTCTGATCCGATAGAGATTTCCTGGATATATCCGGGATTTACTTTACAATGCCTATAAATGCCCCATTGATACCCCATTTGTGTCCCAAATATGTCCTGTAGGCATCCGGAATCCCATTTTCGGGACTAAAGTCGTCTGAATGTCCCTTGTATGTCACCATATTCCGAGCAGGACGTCCCTTAAATGCCCATGAGACGTCCTCGTGCTATCTGGGTGAAGATATTTTTGTGCACACTTTTTTTCCATACAAACCACAGAATATTTCAGTAAGTGGTTTGGTAGTCTAAGGAAGAAATGAAAAGGGTTTGGGATAGAACTGCAATCACTCCAATGACAATCTATTGCTTTAGCCAAGTAAGCTGCAATGAACATGATAAAATTTGTCACTTTTCTCACTATTTATTATAGAAGTTCGAACTAGAAAGTAAGTCCCATATTTCTTATACATATTAATTACACTTCGAGCACGCAAAACTAACAAGTGACATGTACGAACTGGAACATGTGTTTTTGAATGAAAATCAGTATGAAGCCTAATTTATTTGTACTGAATTCAATGCTGATGGTTTTCCCCCTAAGTGTATTCAAATATTCAATCACTAGCTATCTAATTAGTATTAACCCTCTAGGAGCAGTAGGATTTAAGTTTCTTCTAGCGTTTTGCTTAAATGAATGTTGCCCTAGATCTACTTGACATTATACTAATGAGTGAAGCCTCGTTAAATTCGCATTAGATTATAAAATCGAAACTTTTGGTTGCAAACAATCTCAAGTTTAAATAATCATAACGTCGTGTCGCATGTCCTGCATGACCAAAAGGTGTCGTTTCGAAATTTCCCCATACACAATTACCTGAGGAAAATTTTTACAGCAAATATTATAAAAAGATATTGCATTTTCATAATTCTATCATTTGTTATTGATCGTTATATATCATATAAAGCGTATATTTGAGTGTGATCAGACAAGTTACATCACTTCAAGACAACTGCGGTAACTCTTTCTAGATTTCAGCGGTTCTCCTCAGTTTTGTAATACTTGTATTTGGGTTGGGTTACGTAACTACCTGAGAATGCTTTTCAAGTTTTAGATTCTGAACTCGTGTTATCTCAATATAAGGTAAGTGGCGGCTACTTTTGCCATGTTTGCACATCTACGACCCATTCCTATTCTCTTTGTTTTGAAGCAGAAGAAAAATATGGTAGTGGTGCTAGGCCAAACATCGCATGTAAACTATTTTTTTCTTATATTCCTACAATTCTTGGTAATATGCATGTGTCGTGCAGTCAGCGGTGAGGTAAAACGCATGGTTCGTCTAAATTTTCCTGTGGTAAGTGAATGTGCATTTCTTAATTATTAATAATTTGATTCTTATTCCACGTAGTTCACAGGAATGTTGAAGGTATTGTAAATCATATACAGTAGGTATTTTTGTGTGAGTCAATACTACTCCACGTTTTTGAAAGGTGTTAGTGCGTACAATAAGTGACTGGAAACTAAGGACTTTTTTTTACTAAGGACAATTTATAATTAATTTAGTTGTAGTCCTAGATATTACTTTGAACTCAAATTGTATTGAGACCTGTCAAGAAAATAAGATTTTCAATATTCTTCCCTACACTGTAAAACTTTTTGAAACGTTGTTTTATGTATCTAATAATGTTCTAGATAAATATAAGTATTTGCATTAATGATGCTGTGGCTGAATGGTGTCTGTCAAATACACCGAGAGATTCATTTTGCATAGTTGGAGGTTCTCATTCTTCTCCCTCTTGCGTGATTTTCGCACATGCGCAGAAAAGGAAAACGGTTCCTTATCGAAATCAAACATGCAATTCTGATCAAATGTTTGCTGCCGCCATTTTAATCACGTATTTTGAAGAAATGGAAAATATTCTTACATGTTAGTAATTGGGGATTTGCGATCCCTACTTGACAAAAAGAAAAAGTTAAAACAGGGAATAATCCGTATAAGTAACATTATTCATGTTTTAGGGGTTCGCGAAACGTATTTCTGACTTTATATTCTATTTTCAAGTATTGATTCCTTTAGTGGTGCTTTATAGTCCAGTCACGAAGACGCTGGACTTTTAACTAAACAAATCATGTTCAAATCTCGCTTGAGGCTTCTATTTTTTTCTTTTCGAGAAACCTACAAGGTAAGTTATTTTTATTAGCCAAGTTACAGGAAATTTCCAGGAAGCTATAATGGCTCATATTTCTCTAGGAACGTCTCCGAAAAGTTTTAACAGAATACAATATTTTCCATCAGGAATGTTTTCTTCATTTAAATATCTTCTGCAAAATTATTATTTAACTGAAATATTTCAATAACAGTTACTCAAATAGTTGTTTATAGTTCAATAAAGTAACATACATAGGGTTAGCAGAGAATGTATCCTTATTTTACATATGCAAAAAAAATCCGAAAACAGACTGCCGAAATTGCGTGTATGAAGTTAGCAATTCCGCTTTTGGCCTTTCTTCCTCGTGGCCGGCTGATCATTGTGTTCAAATTTTGATATTGTTTTGATAAATAAAATATCACCCTATTGCATACGACTTTCTCCTTTTATTTTAAGGAACATGTTAAAGTTTAGCATGGCGAAATTTCCGCCTCCTACCTTGGGCTATAATTTTGAAACAAACATTTATTTTAAATATTGGTAAATATTTGAAATGGTATACTAAAGAAGTTGCTTTCAAAGTCTTAATTTATGAACAGAGTAAACTTGTTTCAAGAAAGACTATGGAACATTGAGACGCTTTATTTATTTATTTATTTTTAATTTTCTCTTTAGAGAGAAAAATCAGAATTCGTCGACGAATAGGAAGTCATAGGTAGAGAACATGCCCCGGATTACATGTTACCTCAATATAAATTATTCTTGTTTAAAATTTTCCTTTCAGATATTTATAAATATGTAATAAATGAACTAGGAAAGAAGCGGTGGGGAGACAAAGATTCACAAGCTTTTCTACGGAGTCAAAACGTGAACAAAAGCCCTTAAACAAAAACTGAAATCTCATGTTTATTTTTATAAAATATAGCTTAAGTAATGAGTAACTGTCAAAATTACACTTATGAATAACTAGCTTCTTGATTGATCGTTCCTAATTGCTAACAACTCTTTTTACTGGTTCTTTCTGTGGCAGGCAATGTGTAATTTGAGTTGCTGACGATATAAATCAAGTGCTAATTGTGGATATTCTTCCCATTAACATTGTAGGAAACTCACTGAGGAGATAATTATAACATTTCCATCATTCAACGGAAGTAATAAGTGTTTTGTGTTTCACAATGGTTGACACCAGGTGGATGAGTTTAGGAAGAGAGAGAGAGATTGAGATTGAGAGAGAGAGAGAGAGAGAGAAAGAGAGATTAACCATAAAATTTACCAGCCCGGAAATTGCCAGTGACCCAAGAATCACGATTCGGGTTTGCTCGTCAACTCAGCACGCTAGTCCTTTATCGACTAGCTCCGATCTTTGCCGACTTTATGCGAGTTTGAAGACCTACTGAGATACACAAATAGCCGGTGGAAAAACTGAATGACATCTCTGACTTCTTGGTAACGACCGTAGATATCGTAAAAAGAGTAACACATTCTATATATTTTTTTTGTTCACTTTTATTAATTTATTTCGTTATTTGGAACTTTCACACTTTAAAGAATCATCTTCAGAGGTATCTGCTCTGTTTTAATAGATAAATATTCTTTCACAATACCTCCAAAAGAGGTTCCAAAAGTTTATCACCATATGTACGCTAAGTTTTCTTTGCGACAGAGCCAAATCTAGAAGTAGCGAATTCTTAGTTTGTTGGAAGCTAGAGATAGGATAAATAGGTCCACTTCGGTTAGCTAATTTTCTGTACCGAATGACAGCTTGAAACTTTTATGGTACTTCTAAAAATTACAGTCATTCACATCAGATCAACAGTATCGAGCGGCTATAACTTGCTAGAGAGTGTTTGATTCGCATTAAGGAAATTCTGGGTTTGATACCAGAGGCCGACCATTCAGACGAATGCTTTTCCAAGGTGTTTACTCAGGCACACCAGGCAAGTCTGGAAGGTACTTTCAACTTAGGCCATGGCCGACTATTTTACTATCCTTTCCCCTACCCTATCTCGGTCTAAGCCATAGATGCCTAAAGGTTAAAAATAAATATTGAATTCAATTCAGATCGATACTGGGGAGACATGCGAGTCCAAATCCTGTTGCCGACCTCGTTAACTAAGATTTTTCAGGTTTATTCACAGATTTACCAGGCTAATGTTATGATGGTACCTCAAGTAAGACTGAATGCAACTTTTCCCATACCTTCTCGCGGCAGAGTGATCGCCGATGGACGTCATCACGCGTACACGTGACGGGGATATGCCATAGTTGACTTGTTCAATTTTTAAAATAAAACTGAAGACTAAAATTGATGCTATTTGTGGTCCATGAGTAGCGTGTTTGTTTAATAAAAAAATATATAGCTTTAGCCCTTCTTGACCAACTTTAAATATTGTTTCCTGATTTTCCTCTGGGTTCTGGTTTGTTACTTAACATTTACTGTACGAGCACTTCATTATAAGTTTAAGAGCCAAGTTTTACTGTATACACTAATATATATATTTGACATTCTTTTCACAGATCTTTTCATGGACTTCTACAGCTTTGTTCTGAAAACGTATGGACAGACAATGCAAAAGATGTTGTACCGAGTCGTAAAATTTCTTCTCCGAATAAATTTGGAACGAAGTCGTCGATTTGAGCTTGGTTTCCTGCAACATAAAGGGAATGTGATTTGATGTAAGTGGCAAAAAAAAAAAAAAAACTATACTCATATCGGTCTATTCATTCACAAGTAATTTAGAAAATAAATTTTACAACTGGGCACAAACTATTGCCGATGTCTGTGCAAGAAATGTGGAGATTTACTTCTTGTACATATTTTATTAACAACATATGTTGATAAACTCTGGATTTAATAATTTTCACATGAAATTTCTTCAATAAGCGAGATACATGACGATTTTCAGGATTTTTGTAGTTTGATTGGTCAGATAAAGAGGCCATCACCGAGGTGCTATCCTCGCTCCTGATAATGTTTTCACTTCTTCGCTAAAGTACCGGACCGCTTATTAATATAAAAATAACTCGTGTGAAAAATGTACACTTTAAGACATTTCCGAAACTTTTCTGGAAACAGTTAGACAACCATAGCTGCTAAGAAATTTCTTGTAACTTGGCTACTAGAAGCCAGCCATCATTCAGTTTTCCGCAGTACGAGGAGCAATAGGAAAAAATTGGAGAAGCTTGAGCAAGCTTTGAATATGGGTTGCTCAGTTAGAAGTTAAGCGTCTTAGTTGCTCTATACTGCCAAAAACTAAAGGTACTTGAGCCAAACAGTATTAAGGATCAGAAATACGCTGTCCGAACACAGAACACACAAACTAAGATACTCTCATGACTTACGCCATGTTTTAATCACTTTTTCTATTTGTGAATTAGAAATCGGAATCCTCATTCATTGAGAATATGTTCCATTTCTATAAAAGCAAGCTATCAAAATGGAGGCAGCAGCCATTTGACAGACATTAGACATGTATTTTTTTTTTAATTTTGTGTGTGGCTCAGGCGGGGATGGGGGAGGGGAAAGGATCCTGGGTAATGTGGAGTGGTAAGGTGTCGTCAGGGCTTAAGTTGAAGGTGCCATCCCGGTATTTGCCTAGTGACTGAGAAAAAACCTGGAAAAACCTCAGCCACGATGGTCAGCCGCTGTGATTGAACCCACGACCTCCCGAATGCTACGCCAACCCTATACCACAGTGGCAGCATTATCAGCTCGGTGTATTAGACAATGTGTTACAATAAGAAAACCTTTTACCTCTACGCATCACACTCGAACAGAAAAATGAGACTTTCCAATAAGGTAAGACAAATTACTTAGTACTTTTCCAGGATTGTCTGCGATAACTACAAGTATTGATATTTCTCTTCAACAATACGGGTTATACCAAGGAACTTCCCCAATTTTTTTAAAAAGCAATGTAACTTGTGTGTATTTTTTAATGTCTCAAATTGTGTTCAGAAGGGGGAAAATATACAAGAAGAGTCACAAGTTGAGAATGGTGTTTACAACATGTGAACTTGTTTATTACAGTTCTGGCGGGGGGTGAGTGGTGGGTAGTGAGTAACACGTTTTGAAAACTTTTCAGATATGTTCATGGAAAAGGCCAAGTAAGCAAGGCAAACTGGTTTCATGGACCTTATGAGTGGCATTACTGACGAAAACGAGAAACTTTTCGTCCCAAAAAACTACTTAAATATAAAAAAATTGTCGCAAATTTGTTGGTATCTTTGTGTTTCAACCAGTTTTAAAAAAGTCACTTTGGTGACACAGCGACGTGGTCCAAAACTTCATCTAATTGACCCGGTCTTCTTGACCCGAATGACCGGACTGACTCAGTGGCCTGGTCTTGATCCAAATCACAAGACTGACTCTGACTCAGCCATTCGATGATCGCATCTTGACCCAACGTAAACCTGTCTTGATCGATTTGACCTGGTGCCTTGAATTAATCAATATTATCATTTGTGACATTCACAAATTCTTTCAGAATAGCCTCCGATGAAAGGAGTTATTTACACAACTTCGGGGTATTTATGTTCCTTTCGGGCACATGAGACTATTTCCATATGTTATTACTATTATAAGGAACGTTTCCACGCTCTGTTTTCCGTGTTCTTGAGAGGTAACACCCCAATTTCCGGTCATACCTGAAATAAACACCATTCAAACGTAATACTGTATGACAAGGAATACTAAAAAACTTGCTTTTCACTTTGGATCATCAGGTCAAGCCGTATCACAAGCATAGACCCCGTGAACGGGTCCAAAACCTAACCCAATTGACCCGTTTCAGCTTCTTTGGTTTGCAGGTAATAAACCAGCCAAAAATATTTTTGACTGAATATACTTGAGATTCAAAAATAATTTTGGCTTAAATAATAATAAATGTGAATCAGAATATTAGTCAAGAAATCTTTAAGTATTCTTTATATGGATATTCTTAGAAACGAAAAAGTGTCGCCTTTTTCTTTAGCAACGGTGCATGCAACGGTTGCCAGGAAAGGACGAAAATGATTTAGCAGTTTATATCGCAAAAAGAAAAAAGAAACGGAAAAAGAATTCGAGTAATGTTAACGGAAGTTCTAATTATTAACTAACTTGTTGTTTTTCATAAGAAAAAAAAATATATGAAGCAACTCTATATAAACTTGAAATAGTTTATTTTCTAACGTAAGTAAATCAACGTCCATTTCCGAAAAGTGCCGGAAGTGCCTTTCAATCCTTAAGAGCTGCTTTACTTCTCTCTTTAACAGCATCATACGCTGAAAGCACCGAGTGCATATTTTTCCGGTTATTTGTTTATTTTGTTTCCGTATTGACAGGAAAAATAAGTGTCGAAAGGAGGAGTTGATTGAAACGAAGAAACAAGATTAAATATTATGACAGGAGAACAAAGCCGTCTATTGTCAGTAAAGTTCTTTAGGATTTCTTATAAATGTAGACAATTTTAAATCTATTTTGTACTTAGCGATTTGCTCAACACAGTATTGTGTGCAAGTGATTCTGAACAAATAACAAGGAATATTACAATATAAAAAATATTTTTTAAAAACAATATAAACTATAGAAGCTTATTACTATAAAGCTACATTACAATTAATATTTTGTCATGAACTGTGGATGCATACAAATTACTGGTATGCATATTGTTTCAAAGCAGTGGCGGCTTATCAGATGAAGCTAGTGAAGTTCAGCTTCACTTACTATTTCAATATGCATTAATTAAATAGGCATTACTCAGAATTAAATGGGCCAGAAAATAGGTCAACATTACCTAAGATCAGATAGTGGCAGCATTATCAGTATCCTGTCTAATCCCAGAATAAATGTTAACGGACAAGGATAGTAGGAATGTGTTGATGGATGAATGTTTTCGTAGTACTTCACCAATTATCTGTGTCACGAGCCGCCACTGTTTAAAAGTATTATGGTTTGAATGTTGAACATAAGTATGACAATGATATTGGATAACATCAGACTAGAGAATAGTAAAACTGGTCTTCAGAATGACAACTGGAATAATAAATAAACCACAGAGGAGTGTAATGTTGAATGTGAGGCTACGTAATCCGGGCAATCTTGAATGCGAAGGAAAACCAAGGTAGAAAACGAGAGTAAGTGAGGAATTATTTTGTTTTCTTAAACTTATACAATCATAACCATTTATTTCAAAAAGTTAACGAAACAAGATTTATAATTATATATTAGTAATAAATGAGATTTAGAAATTACAATACAAAATAGTAACTTGATGATTGTTATTATTTACGAAAATAACTTCATGACATTTGGACTTCATGACTCAACATGTTTAATGGAAGTGAGAACTGCTCAAAATATTAGGTTCATCTACACTTTCTTAGCGTTTTGTTTTTGGCCTGGTAACAGTGTTGTACTTTCATTTGTCACTTGAAATGATAGTTTTTATTCTAGTGAATACGCCATGATTTTTTAGGAGTATGAAGAAAGTGTTATTGTGAGTTAGAGAAAATAGAGTGTTAAGCGAAGAAAACCAAACATTTGATTTGAGTGAAAGCGGGGAGCAAAGGCAGCGGATGCGGCTACACATTTTGTGTCGTGTAAGGGGAGAATGTAATTGGGGAAAGTATGGTAAGGAAATGGTTTTCTTGTTTCAAAGAGGCCATTTTGATGTTGAAAAATTTTCCACGTACGGCAAAACCATACAACTGTCATAAAGACCGTTTAAACACTTTTAATCCATAACGATCAACACGAGAATTTCCAAACTGTGACTTATCAATCATCGTGCGGGATTTGTATTTCATGGATAAGGTTCAAGAAGTGGTTATATGGATCCCGCACGTTTTGAGCGAAACCAACAGAAATCAAAAGATTGTATCAAGTTATTTTGCATCATACTCGTAATAGTACCTTGTCGTATTCGCTTAACATGACAAAAGCAATTATTCAAGAACTCGCTATTGAAACTTTTTATACATCTCTCTTATTCCTCTGATCTTGCTCCCTCAAATTTCCACCTTTCCCCCACTCTACCAAACAATTTTAGAGTATTTTTCTTTGATAACGAAAATGCTCTTCAGACTTGCCTTGAAGGTTTCTTCAGCTTTACACTACCAGATAACTTCAGACGTGGAATCTAAAATAATGCCCCAATATGGGCAGACAGTCACAGATAATGGAGGATAATATAATATTGATTACTTTCTGTCTTCTAAAACTTGTATTTCTAGGCTAATTTAGGAACTAATGATTTCGACTCGTCACCATTCCATAAGCTGTTAAGTTTCTAAAAATCCACCAACATCCATACCCCAGCCGGATTTGAACTCAGAACTTTCGAGACGCTGGTCTCACGACTCTGACCAAGTTTCTATCTTCTGTTCATGTCAAATGAGTTGCATATAAAAACGTTTGCCACTGAGGAAAAAAGCAATACGGCCTTGTGCATCAACCTGATAGTACAAGCATTTTGTCAAATTACTTTAACAACACTCGTAATGTTTTTGTTTCAAGAATCTCGAAAACGGTTATTTAAAAAAAAGAACTAAAAATGGCTACAATTTTGATTGTTGAGCGCTAATCAAAATAAAATACCTCTCTAGACCCCTTATTCTTGTAATAAAAAAATATTTAAATCCCATTATGATGTAGAATACTGAAGGGTAAGAGACAGATGGACAGACACGCACATATACATTTACAATTTCATTATAAATCCTTCCCTTCCTTGGGACGGGAAAATATGATAAACTGGAGAGTGAGAGGACAAAAAAAAAGCGGAAGTATTATCTTCTAGGCGCAGGTGATACTGATGGATTTTGAAGTGGCTACTTTAATCATCATGTCTGAAGATAAGCACGATACCAGAAATCTGTTAACACATCGAGTGGTGCTCGAAACAAGCTCTTTCAGCTGAGCAACAAAACGATTTATCACAAAATTCCATGTTCTCCCCTACGAGTCGTAGATATGGAAAGAGACATCCTGTCTGATAACGATAATTGTATTGGTCAAGTTCCGGTCTGCAGCCTCATGAACAAATGGAAAACACAGATCACGCAAAGTTCCGAAGCCCTTTCTTCGGCTACTCTCAACTCGGAGTGGCAGCCGCAAACGACCGGAAACGAACGAAGGAAGTCACCTCGTTTTCTTAAGAAAGTAGTGACATTTCGGTTCTCTTTTTCGAATGTAGGCCTATTCATGTGTTTACGTTATTATATAGTATTGGAAAAACGTTCTGACAGAAGAGGAAAGATTGATGGGATTTGCAAATGCTAACGTTTTGATGTTAAATACAACATTTCTGTCTGGCGTAGTCTGAATTTTATTTAAAGTCTTTAGGTTACTTTGGCTCGGGCCGAATGGTTGATGATGAGCGAATTGGTGGAGTGAAGAAGAAAGTGAGAGAAAACGGAAGAATCCCGAGAAAACTCACGCACACGGTAATTGTCAACTACAAAATCCACATGGCAGGATTTTTGATCAAGCAAGGAACCTACGCACCATAGGTGAGCGCTCTACCGCTGAGTCACCGTGACCCTGTTCGGCTTACTATTGTAGAATGCAAAATATACATTCTGTAAGCTATTTAGAATTTCTTTCAAATATTGATGAAAAATAATTGTTGAAAGTATATATGCTCTGTATTAAAAAAAAAATGTTTTTGTTGTTAAGTCCAAAACTCATTTAGAGAATAAAATGACAAATGTTGTTATTCTTATATTAAGAGCGAGTGTCGTAAGTTAACGACTAGCGAGAACAACTGATAATGAATATTTCTAAGAGAATTCTGAAGGGGTGTCTATCATCTCCGCCGCCATCTTAATATGTTCCTTGCAGTGGTGGCGTAAGGCAGTCAGGGCCCCGGGGCAAGTAAACTTGATTGAGGCCCGTTCGCAAACACAATCGTGAGCGCACACTGCTACTGTTGGCCGGAATATATTATTTTCCGTATTCCGAGCCAAGTGGGAAAGCTGGAGACCTATATGAGCCATAACCAATATGAGAAAGTTTATTGATTGTGCAGTCACGCTTATCAGTCATTCTCATTACAGTCAAACGCACAAGCAAGAGATCTGAAACGGAATAGCTATTTTATCACCGACTACCATCGATATCCTCTATTCATTAAGCTTAATAAGTGATTGTTCACTTGTCGGCGACCGGCAGGGCCCTTCACCAAGTGGGGCTCGAGGCGGCTGCACCGCTAGCCTCCCCCTTACGCTGCAACTTATCCCTTGCTTTGATCTATTGGGTTATTCAATAAGTAAGGTTACTTTTTGTTGCAATAATGATAAAAACGAAGACATACCTTGAATACAATTTTCGGTCATCATATTAATCTCTGTCTTGTCTCATAATGCTTTCCCACATGTCAATCAGTTTTTGAATACCGCGCTGGGAAAAAGCTCGGCCATTGTTCGGCGCACATCCTGCTATTTCGCAGTGATTTCTCGTCATGATGGTTTTGCAGACTGCAAGACGGACTGATACCTGTAATATTTTTAATTGAATCTAATTGAAAAGGCCTTTACGCAACTTTGCCTCAGATAGGGTGGATGATAATGGGATAAATTGGTGGAATGAAGAAAGTGGGAGGAAACGGGAGTACCCCGAGAAAATCCGCGCGCACCGTGTTTGTCCACCACAAATTTCACATGGCATGAGCAGCGATCAAACTGACGACTCCTAGCACCAGAGGTGAGCGCTATACCATTTAGCCACTGCGGCACATCTGTAGGTGTAAGATCCAGTGAATAACATGGGTGGGGAATTTTCTCACAACCAAATTCCTGTAAATTTCCACTGGTTAATCTTGCAGTGTGTGGCTGATCTTTGCCTCTGATCAGATTAGCTCAATAATCGCTCTGATTTGCTTTGCTTTGCTCCACTCCGACTCGATTATTTTTACAAAGAGGTCGTCCTAACGCAACCTTTTTCCTTTGAATATCCTATGGGCGATCCCATACCGAAACGCTAAAAGAGGAAAATTGGTGCAGCACTGAGTTTCCTTAAAATCTGAAGTTTCCTTGCAGCGAGAAGTAGATGCAGGTTCTGTCCAACCTTTTTATGTTCGCACTTCCTCTTTAAATTTAGAAATACCTACGATTAATAGCTGTAATCTATCAATCTAATCCGTACACTAATTCCCAGTTTTACAATCGACCGCTGAGCTTCTAGCCAGCGCTAAGGGTTTTGAGGCCAACTCATATTTTGCGTACGTAAAATATGACTTGGCCTTAATTTAGCGCTGGCTAAAAGCTTAGCGGCCGATTAAAACTTTCATGCTTATATCATATAACTTTTTCCAGTCATTTTCTCAAATTCGAAATTGGATTTATTTATGTCCTTTTGGCATCTTTGGCTCAGGCTAAGCAAAGGTAGGGTAGCATGGGGAAGGTATCTGTCAGAACCTTACTTAAGGTACCATCCCGGCATACGCTTGACGAGACTTACGAAAACCCTGGAAAGCCTGCCAGAATGGTCGGTCGCGGAATTCGAACCCGCGTTCCTACGCATTGCAGATCCAAAGTCCGCGACGTCACCACTTAGACCACTGGAGCTGTGTTTCTTACATTCGATTCATGTCGATGTGCAACTTTTTTCTTTCCCTTGTTCCAATATTATTTTTTATACATTAAAGTTTTTTTTTTTTTTACATCCTTGAACTGCAATTGGAATGAATGGCAGTCTTTCAACACATCAGTTTCTTCCAATAAACAACGGCCTCCGAAATTCATTTGATGGCAGATACCCAATTCGGCAATTTATGACTCATCTCGTAATGTGGATGCACGTTATTTGCGGCAATGTACTCCCTCCCTCCTTCGCCACCACGTTCCTCTATATTCCGATCTTCTACTAGCTTTCTCGTCTGCTGAGGAACACGGGGATGGAGACGAAATGATAAACAGAAAATGGAGAGTCTTTGTTTTGTTCTTAATTTTAGCAATTTGAAGCGTCTTTATTCTTCTATCTTCTATCTCCTCTAACTTAACACTGAATTCATTTTCAAAATGGTGGTTTGCTAATGAACAGTGGGTTTACTTTGGATGTACGTATATACAAAAGTCTTACTGTCAGTATTATAAAAGGTTGCTTATAAATTCAGAGTACACTGGCCCTAATGCAGTGCATTTTTGAAACAAAGAAATATATTGATGTTTTCCTTAAATATCTTGGAAAAGGTTTCAACTCGCAAGTGGTGGGTGACAAAAGGAATGCTATGTGAATTGGCTCTTAATGCAGACCAGTACAATGTGCTGTGGGGAATCTGCATATTGTTTACTTATTCTTTCTCAGTGGCGAATCGGCATACTAGTGTGTGTGTGTGTGTGATAAAGACTACGTGCAGAGAAGCATTTGAATTTGGTCCCACAACATACTGGAAAGAAAAGGTGTTGCTAAGCAGTGACGGATCCAGAGACGGTGTGAGGGGGACGCTCGCACCCTCCCCAAAGGAAAATACTTTATTATTCATAATTTGTCTCAGAAAAAGCTTCGATTTGTTTCCAGGAAAATCTCAGTTCTCTAGAAATATTCCTTTTTGGGGGTAGTAGCGTTATAGTGCATGGCAAAACTTAGCAATATGAGAGTAAATATGAAAAATTTAGAGTTAAAAATCACTTGGCAGGAAAATATTGAAAATATCCCTGCCTGCGACTCCTCCTCACTAAAATCCTGGATCTGTCACTGTTACCAATAAATGTCTGAATATTTAAAAACAAATAGCTAAGAGTCTATAATTTCCATCCGAGTTTTGTTTAATTTCATATATTATTTTCTTTTTTAAAAAAATTCTGATACAAATTTGTTAATATCTTTTTAATTTAAATTTTGTAATTCCCGTTTTAGTGCACTCAGATTGTGGTCCTGAACTTTTAGTAAACTTTAATGTAAATGTTACCTCACCACACTTTACAGCATACAGTATTCATCTAAAACCCACTTTTTCTATAACTTGCACTTGAAGAAAGGAAGTGAAGGTCTCTCTCTACCTTTAATTTAAATTACCACCAGAACTTATGCCTGACATGAGAGCATAAGCAAGAGGAAGCCTCAGTCAGAAAGGCGAATGTGAGCATCGTCATTTCTGATACGATCTCTGCGTCCTTTGTTTCAAGATTGTGAGGTCTCATTTGACTACTTCTCCACTGACATTTCAGTCGATTACCTTAAATAATATTGCACTTTTGCATCCGTGTGGAATAAGGTTTCTCTACCTATTCCGTCCTTACTTTACTTGTATAAAACTTCACGAGGCTTTTTAATACCTTACTTTGTGCCATGTGAGTCTATGCGTATGCCTTGTTTCGAACATGTGTTTTGACAATTGCAACAAGAAATCTATTTATTTTAGGAGCAAGTCTCACCAAGGAACTGTTCGAAAATGAGCAACCTAAATTTGAATTTATTAACAGACTTTAGGTATCTATCACTCAGGTGCAGCAAGATGTCGGTTAGGGCCTAAGTTGAAGGCACAGACTACTCACAACCTGTCACTACAGTGTCATAAGTTATGCAGAGTTGCCAACTCAACATAAAATTATTTATTTAAAAACACTACGTCAGAATTTTACATGTTTATGATGAATGATAATAATTAAACATACTTTATTCATGACAAGCAGTTTTGTAAACTTTGGGAGATATAATTGGGGACAGCTTGTTTATTCTAATTGTATGTTGGGTTAGCAACACTGTGTGTATTTCTTCTTTCTCCAGATAACATGTGCGTCGCTTTCCATGATACTTGCAGCCAGTCAATCCACACAATTATCTCTTCATTTTTCTTTAAGTTCAGTTAACTGATGGCTACTGGAGTTTCATATAATCCGTATAGGAGGATCTTCAGTGGAAACAAACGTTCAGTGGTATTTAAACACTCATTTTATATGTACATTCTCACAAAACTCTATTTGTGACGCTATATAAACGTATGACTACGTCATTTGTTTGGACAGAGAGCACACTGGGTTACCATGACAACAGAGAGAAAGTGATGTAGTTCTTCAAGTCCATAACGATTTCTGTTGATGATGTAGTAAAGTAACACCATTAACCACGATTCTTTGCGAGTGAAGTTTAAAATCCTATTGCATAATGTGATTTATTATATTTGTTTTTCTTTGATGAAGTCTAATAATACGTCGATTTCAAAAGGAATTACCATTGAGTACTTTCATCAGTGTCTCCATTTCCTTAATCTACTGTAATAGGCAGTGAGGAACGCTTGATTGAATTTCAACAGACATTTTTTTTGTCGTTCAACCTTTTGAGGGGGCAGAGCAATTTAGCGAAACTTACACTAGTTTAAGAGCTCAACTGCAATAACTCAGATGTCGGATTAGGATCCACGTGTACAAGTAGACAATTTACAGCCAACGCTCGAAAGAACCTTCTTTTTTTTATTTCTACTGTTAGCAATATCACAGATGACAGTTGTGAAAATGACGTGACTTCTATTGTTCGTTGTTTACGACTGCCACTGCAAATGATGAGAAATAACCTCTAATGGTTAAAAGGAAAGGATAAATCGACTCTACAGAAAAGGAGGGAAAAGAAATGTGTACATTGCTATTACCTTTATGAGGCATTTGTGAACTACGGGGTAAAAAAAACTATTAAAGTTCTACGCGAGAAATGCACTATTATCGTAAAACAGAAAAATTGCAAGCGACATAAACTGGAACAAATATTCTAAGGAAATGAATATAAAAAATACTTCTATATTAAAAACTGTTTCTGTAAGGTCTTTACAACGTCATTAATTGATTTTTTTAACGTTTTCTGGCTACTTTTCTTACCGAAAGCTAACATTATAAGAAAACAAAATAATAGAAAACAGGATTTCCGATTCCTGGTATACTTCGAGGTTGAAAAGAAATGTCGAAAAATTATTTTAATTGTTACTAGAAAATAAAGTTTCCATTTTCTAAACAGTGTCATTTTTTTTTTCAAGCAAATTGTTATTGATGGAATATAAATGAACACACTCGTTAAGAAACAGGTATAAAAGTCGAACCAATGTCTATAAAGAGTATCTTAGCTCGACTTATCCTTGCAACTTAGCGAAATTGATCGCTTCATCTTTTATTGAGAGGATTGGCCGTCTGTCTAATATGGATTTCATAAATCACGTACCTTCAACGGGGGTATATTTTTACTGTAACTTTTTTATGTGTTATATCAAGTTAAATTTTTCTTTCTTACACCATTTTTATACACTTTAAAATGATGTCAAGGGCAGTTCTGATTCCACCAGGGAAATACAATAATTTAAATTCCATATAGATATTCCCAAAGTAACGCCGGAAAAGGTTGTTACTTTGGGCACAATTCTTTCTGATTATATGGATGTATTATGTGTGTAGAGGTGCAACTGTACACATGAAAATTAAGAACAAATCGTTCCCTTTCATTTATTTGATGGTGAAATCATGAAAATCGGTTAATATATAACATAATTATTCATAATTTCACTTTGTGTTGTGTACAGACATTGGCTACTAACTTTAAGTTACAACTGTATTGAAAATAGACTCTTTGACAGGAAATTTGTTGTATTTTAAACATTTACATGTCTTTAAATGTCAAATTAGAAGCTTATACCTTTAAGAGAAACGTATCCGATTTTTAAGAAAGAAAAATAGTACAGCTGATTTGTTTACGTTATAGCCAAGTTGAAGCAACCAAGTAAAAAGAAACAATACCATTTATATCTTCAAAGGCACAGAATAAAATTTAAAAAAAAAAGAACTTGAGATACGACAATACTGTATGTTCGGAATGAAACAGAAGTTTAATATAAATTTAACGTGTTGTTTCTTTTTCACAGCTGAAATGTGAGATAAATGAAAAATGAAGATTCAAATAATCCAAAGTACGGCTTACCTTTCAATTTCAACCAATTTCCACAGAAATGATAGGCCTACATGTTTAAAAGTTATAGCAGTGCAAGACATTCTTTATTGACTAAGTACTTATATATGATAATGATATTACTCAGCACAATTACAAAGGTTGTTGTAGTGATAATAAATGCTAACAATAACATCTAGTACCGGTATTACACCACAAAAAAATGGTAGTAATACTTTTTCTAATTACAACAGATCAGTATTCTCACAGTTTACCAAACTTTACTATCTCTTATATCAATTTCATTTCAATGTCTTCGACACAAATTTCACTTTCAAGTTGTTCTTCTGACCAATAAAATGTTGATATCATTGCTCAACTATTTTCTCTGAATTCGAGGTAATTTGACACGCCTATCGTGAAGAAGGTTCTTCTGGGTCTGACGGTTTGCTATTACAATCTCGTGTAACATTTATTTCTTCCTTTTACAGAAAGACACACAACAAGCTATTCACTTTTTTGCAGGAGTAGTAGTTTCTAATTCTATTTCAATTGCAATTTGTTCACCGGGGTGAATACCGGTATTGGTGCTTTCGATTGAAACATCATATGCTTTCATGGACTCATCACAGCCCTCCCTTTAGTCCTCCTCAGAGCTATAGAAGTAGCTACGATCAGCGTATCAAAACCATTTCATATTGCAATACGCCCAAATGAACCCCGAGAAACTATAGTAATGTGCAAAATAACCCCAAATTAGCAAAGAAAAAGGGGTCTAGTAAAATGATGATAAATGAGTTAAACCATTTTTTACAAGATTCAGCTTGTTCTACCAAAACAAAAATTATCTATTAGTCTTTCTATTTTGTTATTGCAGGGTCAAAAGGTTCTTCTGATATTGAAACACATTTTGTGACAAAAAAAGTTCACGTTAGAAATGTATTTTTTTATTTCGCTATCAAGAAGTAGGTGTTTTTGATGAAAACTGGCTTAATCTTGAACAGGATAGAATCAAATGGTGACGTTTGTTACTGCGGTGATGAACTTGCGAGTTCCATAAGTCATAAAGTAAGTAAGTATTTGAAAGCATATGAATAAACAAAAAAATACTAATAGTAAGTGAACTTTATACCCTACATTGGCACAAAAGCTCAGATTTATATCATTCACGGAACAATTAACAAAACGTGTAAAATCTTAATATGCTAGTTTTGCTCAAAATAACCCCGTGCCGAAAATAACCTCCGCTGACGGTAGCACTTTCACTGCTTAGATAGATTATTACAAATACTGTGCCACGTGTACTAACTTACGGACACGTAGTTATTGCAGTCTTATAGGACCTCTCAAAAGCATTTGAAGTTGTCCACGATGTTATTCTTTGGGGAAAGTTGAAATATTATAACTTCTCTGCTAGCGTCATAAAATAGTTCAGATTGTATTTGTTAAACAGAAACTCTCACAAAATCAACTTTCCAAAACAATTCTTGCCGATTGAGGTGTTTCACAAGGTTCGATTCTGGGACCTTTGTTTTCTAAACATTCTACATCTCAGGCCCCAATTACCAAATATATAAAAATATCATTGTTACATGGCCAGCACTCAATTACTTATAACAATATTACCAGAGAATGTATCGAAAGCTGTCGAAGTTCTTAACCAAGACTGAAATGCAGTAAGTAAATGGTGAATTCACAACGGACTTGAACTTTATCCGTTAAAATCTACGTAATTCCTAATCACCTGCACAAAATCATGCTTACTGAATTCAACTTAGAAATAATGAACTCAAGACATCAAGTTCTGAGCATGTAAACAATCTTAAAATTGAAATTTGTAAAAAAAAAAAAAAAAAATTAAAAAAAAAATCGGCCATGAACAATCGTGTCTACACATGCTCCAAACTATTAGGGATGGTAAGAAACCTTTATAAATAACGTGACTATCAATCGCAAAATTCCTTCTCACCCAAATGTTAATATTGTTGTCATTGTTTGATTATTGTGAGACTGTGTGCGCTTGAGTTCTTGCAATAAACAAAACTAAGTTGATTGAAAGATGTAAAATCAAGATATCGACTCATTCCAAGTCACAACTCAATGAATTTATTTTGTTTGTGACCTTTAGGCATATTTTTTTCAGGTCAGGATAGAGCAGGGGAGAGGATGTGGAAATGAAGTTGGCCAGAGTGTACTTGAAGGTACCTTGTGACTGAGAAAACCACGGAAAAGCCCAGTCAGGATAGCTGGTCAAAGTTCAAGTTGGCGTATTCTTTTTATAGAAGAGCAAATGAGAACCGGAAATAATAATAATAAGTGATGTAGAAGATCATAGTTTTATCCTCCGGTGGTAGGAGTCAAGGAACGACAGGTGAAGCACTTAGCTTTGGTTCATTCACGAAAAAGCACCTCTTACGTAATCTCCAAATACACCAGTTGCTCCCGTCTGTCATCGCGGAAAACTTTGCAACACTGGACTCCACTCCTCTCCTTCTCTCTTCAATTGGAGAAATATTTTGAAGAACCAAAGAACTGTCGCTTTAATTGGATGAGCTATCGTGGATCATATGAGAAGAACATCTGTGCCTTAAATTTATAAACGAACAAACACATGAAGAACAAACTTGAAATTGATTTTTTTTTAAATTTATTTAATGATTCAATCATCTTTCATAGAATGAAGTCCAAAGTCTTCTTACAAGTCAACATGCACTATTACAAACCCTGAAGACATTTGTCTTTTCTCTTGGTCTGATTTGAGAGACCTCAAGTATGTATGATGCTGACGTAACATCTGTTCTTTGGATGTCCTTCTAGATTATCATCAGTGTCATAAACGTGTGTATGTGTGCTTGGTGAATCATGAATAACTTTTTAGCATCATGCTATCCTAACAACACTCCCTCTATGAACAAGCTCAGGTACAGATTCTTGTCATACCAAACATAAAGAAAAACTATATACAAAAACAAGATGTCAATAGAAAAGCCATGCCTCACTCACGTCACAAAATTAATTTCTCTACGTGTTTTTCGTGTGGCGGAAAAGCTAGAATAATTTCACGATATTCAGTTAAAGATTTATCACTCTCGTTTCATTATTACGATGTAAAGTGTAAATTGCTCGTAGAGTCATCTTACAAAACTAAACTCAATACGCCCATTCCCCAATGGTCTAGTGGCTAAGGGTACAAACTTGGAATAAGGACTGGGAGGTAAGCAAGTTGAGTTCTATTGCCGGTCGTACTGAGACAGGTTGTTCAATGTATTGCTCAGTTTCAGGATTCCGGAATGGTACGTAGAATAAGACCCTGGCCGCTACTTTCCCCCAGGAGTTCTTGCAGAAGGACGTCATCACTAAAACTAGTTGAGGGGTCAAGCTATAGATACCTCTCCGTACATAAATTCGAAATTAAAATTAAATCAATTGAATCGATTAGTTTAAAATTAAATATTGGTACTAAGAACAAAGGATTATCATTACACAAATAATTGGAAAATTATTTTAGAAGCTAAGGAACGTTGTATTTCCAATCTCTTCCGCGAAACGGATATTTGTTTCACGTAATATCAAAATGAATACAGCGGGATGTGGTTTGGTAGCTATTAAATTTCAAGGACTGTTTGAGTACGTGTTTCTTCGTTTCTTTTATTTCAGTTTTTTTTTTACCGTGTGATTATTCAAGCATATGCATGACAGACGTGTTTTCCCACATTTTGCACAACAAATGAGTATCTCTCCACTTTTAAACCATTACAAAATCTTCCCGTGATTTCCTCTTGTTATTATTTCGCCTTTCATCTACTTCTTTCACAATTCCATGCGCGATGAATGTCTTTCAGACTGAAACATAAATGACTTGTTTTGTAGAAGACAGCAAGCAGTAGAGGTCACTTCGAGGTCATTCAGGCCTCTAATTTTCATTTCTGTTTCTCATATTCTTGAAAACTTCTGAAGTACATTATTTTATCATATTGTTTTAAAATTCTATTGTACCCATACAAACATTTCATATATTAGTTTAATGTTGTGTATTGATTACCGTGTGTACTCATAAAAGTTAAGAATACAGTAGAATGTTTGTCCAGTAAGAAAGCAATATCAGTCAGTAACAGACAAATCAGTCAATGTTGTAATCAGCTAAAAGCTCAGAAGTTGCCGTGCACTCCAAAGAGCAAAAGGGTTGGGCAGAAGAGGACGGAGGAAGAAAAAACAAATAATCACATGAAAGTTAATGAATGACAAGAAGAAAAAAAAACTGAATCAACAACGAATATCAACATCGAATTGCCTTGTGTATTTAATGTAAACACACAAATACATACGGTTGGCAGAGCAGAATGATATGTCAAACAATGTAATGAGCAAACACAGCTTAAGGAGTAGTAACATTATGTATAGGATAGAACTAACAATATACACTCTGTTTAGAGAGTGGGAATAAAAGGAATTTTTTCTTACTTTGGAAATAAAGAAATGTAAATTTAATTTGACAAACTGAAATCTATATATTTGTACCTTGAATGTAAATTGCACTATGTCACTTCTTGCCTAATCTGAGCAGTTTTGTAGATTTGAACACGCTCTTCCTGGAGGTATACGCAACAATCTCATTGTTTGTTTTGTAGCAGAATTAGCAATTGATAATACAACACAATGTCGTAAAAATATGGAAGAGCGTACTCAAATCTACTCAACTATCCACTGAGTTCGAGATTTGCAAAAAATGACATAGTGCAGTGAACCTTTGAGATGCAGATAGAAGCAAGTAATTGTACTTCCTTATTGGCAAACTGTCATTATTAGATGTCGTTTATTATACACAAAGAATTTGTGCATCACGATTGTTGACATGTACACAGAAAAACTGGTCACTGGAGTGGTCGGAACTCGAATCTGGATCTCCCAGCAGGCGGTTGAGTGTTTTAACACTACCACGCCATGGCCAATCTCTAGTGCATATGGATTATACCTCGCGTCTCATATGAACCAGCTACTCCCGGCTGGTATGAAAATAGACACTACAATACATGCAGGAAATTTTACTGAGAAATATTTCTGCAAACACTACAATACGAAAAAATTAGATGTTAGGTATACAATTGTGTTGTCATCTTTTGTAGACTGTCAACAGACATTTTACAATTATTTTTAACGGTCTTTAAGACACTTTACTCATGGTGTATATCAGCGTTTCTCAACCTTTTTCATCCTGCGACCCCCTTTCACCATGCCTTCTAGCTGGCGACCCACAATCATTTTATTTTGTGTAATATTTGCTTTTCATTTCAAAACATAATAGTTTATTTTCTGTATTTATAATAAATATTCTGATTATATTATCCAAAACTATTCAGCAAACTGCATTATATTTAGTAATTATTAAAAATAGCAAGCAAAATAAAATACTTTCTTCGAAATTTATTAGTTTTAACCTACAAAGCATTAGTTAAATTTATTTTCAACCTCCCCTCGCGACCCCAGGTTGAGAAACCCTGGTGTATATGACTGATTTTAGGCATAATACGTAATATATTATGAGTCGAGCCGTTTACTATGGCTATAGCTTTTAGATACAAAGATGCTACAGTGATATTGACAGGATCTTTCGAGTTTCGAGAGGGTAAATATACATTAAACATAAGCCGACTCATATCAAAGTATTTCGTCGAGTGAGTATCATAATCGGATTCCGAAATCATTTTATTAACTTTACTATGTTAGTTGGTAGAACGTTGGCTTAAGCAATCGAAAGGTCCTCGATTTTCGTGTTTTTTCCCCAGCCACACTAGACAAATGCTGAGATGGTACCTACAAACTACACCCTAACCGACTATCTTCCAATACAATTTCCCTACCCTATTCTGGCGTAAGCCTATCTATTCCTCATAAATAACATTCAATTCAAAATTCAATGGGCATATTGTAATTGGAACAAAAATTCAGCCAGACCCCTAATGGAGTGTCATCTCCCAAATTCTTGAAAACATACCTCCACCTTTAAAAATGTTTACAGTTAAAAATCGATATAAACCATGCAAAACTCTATTTAAACCATGATAAGCCCCCAAATTTCGGCTTCACCCCGCCCACTGGAAATCCTAACAGAATTCCTTCTATCGAGGGTGTACATAGGTATGCAACACTTCTGTAAGGCTAAACGTACTTCAGATAGGCTACGTATTAAATTCTAATCAATCAATGAGCGGGATAAGCCCTGTTAGTCCCTGGGTTACTTTCTTGAAATTAGAAGGCTCAGAATGGATACTTTAGTCATTGAATATTCATGAAATAAGCAGAGTCCTGATTTCCTTTATTGTGCATAACTGCGTTTTGACTTTTCCCTTTGCAGAATAGAATGTACGTACTTTCGAAAGGGCGAAATGTTAGCCATAAATTGCGGAAAGATAAAAACAAATGAGAGCAGAGCAACCCAGACGGAGGTGAAATTAAGATCAAAATTATAATTAAAGTTTATCAAAATCCCCCTCGTATGTTCATATGTGTGTGTTGTATGTATTTTCAGAGACTGTGAAAAAATAAAAAAAATGTGATTTAATGAGGTAAACGTTCTTGAAGATCGAATACGGCAACCCACACTTTGACGCTCGAATGCCTTTTCCCTCCTCAAAATTTACGAGTGTGAAATTCTTGCAGTCTTGCATTTGTTTTAATTTTTTTCCCTCTACCCACCTTCCTAGTTTTTCTCATGTTATTTTCGACCAACTACGAAAAAAAAAAAAGCCTTTTTATATGCGGAAGGAATGCAGAAACTGCTTTTTCAACTTCTCGACCTATAACAAACAACTCGTTTTTCATCGTGTAAATGACAAGTCTTAATAGAAAATCTATTTAACGACGTTCATGGCCGAAATACCATTGAGATACAGAGAGAAAGGAGACAAAAAAGAAAAAAGCTAATAAGTTGGATACAATCTCTGGCAGTTAGTAGATTTTCCACAAAATTTACGAGTTAAATAAATTAAGCGAATAATATCAAATAAATATTGAAACTTTACAACGTAATATTTAAGCATTTCTGTGTATTATACAAGGGCCTGCCAGAACAAAAAGAAATGTATGGCTTCTATTCCCTACATAAAGAAGGATGATTATTCTAACAAAAGAAATTTTGATTATATCGCGTATACAAGGAATAATCGCTCTGAAACTAGGTATTCACTTGAAGACTTCCGTCGTGAGACAAAAGTCGGCCGCAGACATCCGTCGTGCGACGATAGTCTACCGACGGTAGTCTGTCACGACTAAAGTTTTGCGTCCACACTTCAGTCTGGTTTTAGTGAGAGATCATGACGGAAGCAGTGGCTTTCGCGGGTGTTTGTGCCAGCTATTTGGTTATCCAGTCTAACAGGAAATATAAGCGCAAATGATATTCAATATATAATTCAAAGATAAGTCAATATATAATTGTAATCTTCAATAAATTACTTGTAGTTGCAAATTTGCATGATCTATATCATTCAGTAAATAAGAAAAAAAATGGGGATTCAAAATATTACATTTATGTAACCAAAACATTATTAAATAGGGGTGATAGTAATTGGAAGTGCGACTGAAAAGTCGACTGATTTTTTACGCGTTTTAAAACCTTTAAAAGACCGAAAATCAAAATTATTTGTCCTCTTAGACACCTCAAACTTGCACCATTCGTTTCTTAATTTCAAGAGCTGTAATTTGATGCACTGCTTGACTTTATTAGACCATTTTTTAAATATATTTTTCAATATTAAAACAGAAATTGTTTTTTGAAAAACTCAAAATATATTTTTTTATTTTTCTTGAAAAACAAAATATATATGTTGTTTTCCTGATTTGAATGTATGTGCAAAATTTCATGATGGTATTTCAATGGGATCATATTGAAAAATATGTTCTAAGATAAGTACACAGCCATTTATGCATAACGTGTATAATCAGCTTAAACGGCAGGACGTATAATGGCTTTTAGCAAAGTAAATTTAATTCGTTAAAATGTGACATACAGTACCTTTATTTCAGTTCTATTGTAGAACAAACCGAGCCGCGGTATCTCAATGGTAGAGCATTGGCTTAGCATCCGGGAGCTCGTGGGTTCGATTCCAGCGGCCGGCCACCCTGACTGAGGTTTTTCCAACGTTTTTCCTCAGTCATATCAGGCGAATGTCGAGATCGCATCTTCAACATAGGCCCTGTCCAACACCTTCCCGAATCCTTCCCACTATCTCGACCTGAGCCTTAGATGCCTAAAGGTCATAAATATAATTCAAATTTAAAAATATTGTAGAACAAAACTATCGTAGTAAAAACTAATCAGTCCAGCCTGATGTCTGTATTTAAAACAAGGCAGTAAGAATTATTAGTTGAAATTAATTACTTACAGGCTAATGAACCTACTAGTTTATTATTATAATAAAGTAGTAAATGTGGTAGGTTTATAGCCTGTAAATAAATAATTTCAAATTAATAATTCTTACTGCCTTTTTGCTCCAATGCATTTGACCGTTGTAAATCTCCTATGCTCTCGACGGAACTGAGTTTTCAAATTTTGAATTTTTTTTCCATCTCTGCCGAGCTAATGCCATATTTTTTTGATAGTTCGGCAATAACATCGATTTTTTTATTCCGGTCTTTATAGTCACTGCAAGTATTGTCCCACAGAATAGGCAATCCTTGGATATCGTCTATAACACGCAAGGTATCTTGCACTTTCCAAATAAATGACATTGCTACCAAAATCTGGCGAAAGAACACAAATGAAAAAAGACAGAAAACTGATACAATACGTGCAACCAACAATCTTTGTTCTGCACACTGTGGCTATTATGTCATCTGGTAAGATGTAGAAAGTATGTCATCTGGTAGGGGGTGGAAAGAGGGTAGAAGAAGCACCAAACTCAGCTGTGGAAGACATTTGACCCCTTGTTTTGCGTCCACACCAGAGGACCTTTGTCTGTGTCTTCCATCTCGGTCGGGAGACAAAAATCCAAAGACTTCTCTTTGAAAACTGACCGCGGTCGGTCTGTGGAGAAATCCAAGACTGTCGGCAGACGCGTCTGCTGACTGTCGGCAGACCCGAGTCTGCGTGTCTCACGACAAAAGTCTTCGAGTGAATACGCGGCCTTAAGATCCTACACATTAAAATTCTCAATCAGGGTGATCAATCAATTGGATCGAACCCGAGACCTTTCGAATGCGAACCCAATGCTCTACCAACTTCCGCACGGTGATTCTTAATTTAAAAAAAAAAGCAAGTTTCTCCGATATTTTGTGACATTTGCATTTCGTGTCAGATACAAAAGATGAACTCAAACTTTTTTCAGTGTGACTTGCTGCCGAGCCTCTAATTTATCAACTAGATTAGATAAAATCTCCTAGTGTCAGGAATTCTCGGATATTTCACGACACAGTAGAGTTGAAAAATATTTTCTCGCAAATCATACGAAATAATGAAATGTTACTTACATTTTACCTGGCTGTGTGGAAACAAGTCCAGAAATGTTCTACAGAAGAAATTATCTCTAAAATGGCTGGAGACAGAACCTCTTTTCCACTTTTGCGTCCACTGCCTACCTCAAAGCTATCAGTTACAAAACCATACGTCTGTAAACAGCCTCCGAAGTCCTGGCGGGAATATAGTGGATTTCGGATAAGCAATGAAGGCTTACGCGGGTTCAAGTCCCGCTGCCGACCAGCCTAATTGAAGTCTTCCCCTCAGTTTCACCATGCGAATGTCCGGGTGGTATCTGAGCCTGGTCGTCAAACCGAACTTCTCTCCACATGATGTACTGTTTGGTCCTCCTTCAGCAGAACTAACGCAACTATGATAGTATTATAGAAAGTTAGGGTGCTCAGTCCAAGATACCCATCTAGTGTAAACTAATTTGCAGGGAATCGCAAATTTTCTGACCCTGTTCCTCCCTTTTCCCAGAGAAAAATCTTTCTCGTCTGACCGAAAATTTTTGACTTTATGTCCTCGGAAAGCAGAAAGGTGCCAGGCTCCAAAATTCAAATTTTCCACTAGACCCGAAAAGAACATTACTTTTATTTAGAATTGGACTTTCACTACGAAGCTTTCATGTTTTCTGAATAAATAAACTTTATTAGCACATATGACACATGGTGCGTGACAAGAGAGCTTGAAAAATATACTTGGACAGAAATTACGGCATCCTTCTACTTTGCGGGGGAGATCCTACGTAGGTGTCGGGCGATCCTACTATAATAGTACCTCTCACGACGTCTTTTTAAAAAATTGGCAGAAAAGTGGTGACTGAGTGACTACGGATAGAACTTTCATTAAAAGTATATTCACTTCCTTCTAGAAGAGATCATTTATTATGTTGGACGTAGTAGTTCTGTTATAGATGTATCAGAATAACTTTTAAAATCGACCACCCACTTCTACACAAAGCGACCTGTGTCTAACAAAACGTTCTCTACAGTCACTCAAATAACAGAGTTTCTGGTTAAACGTTTTCACTGTAGAGACAACAGAAAGAACGAAGCAAAATTTCTAATTTCTGTAAAACCATTAGCATTTCAAATTATGGATGGCCTTTAACACGCCTATCCATCTGCTAGTATCGCCCAGCCAGCAAACACCAGACCTCCGGACCTTTCCAACAAGACTACAGTGCATTAGGGCAAAGTGACGCATAGTTTGAGAACCTCTATTCAGTGGTCGTGGCATGCTATAACGGCCTCTTCTTTTCTAGAGTTAATAGCATATCGTCACTGAAGAATAAGGTATACGTATTCTTATACAGGGTGTCCTCAAAATAATGGTGCAGACTTCTGGACGTGATTATTTACATCAAAAAAAGAAAAAAACTTGCGTTGAAGAAATTCAAAATTATGCATAGTTTCGGAGCTCAAAGTTAGCGAGGCATAGTCACAAATGACGTCATAGCTCGACACGTAAGCGGTTTCGGCTTAGTAAATCATAGTCGAAGTAGTACATAATACATTCAAATAAGCAATGTTTATGATTGAGGGAGTGGCGCATAGACAGGTTTTGCAACGAAAGAAATTTGTTGTTAAGGGATTAAGTGCTTTAATATGTCAAGCATAGAAATCACCTTTAAACTGCATTGGCTAATCATAAACACAGTATAAAATAGTAATCAATATTTGGAAGTGCTAATCCGACACGATCTACGTCATTATTTTTCGAGATATGACGTATTTCGTAACGATGCCGCCTTAACTTTGAGCCCATGTAGCTCCGAAAATAGATATATTTTGAAATTTCTTCCAGGTTTCTTCTTGTTTTTATGTGAATAATCACCTCCTGAAGTTCGGAGTGTTATTTCTGGCGCATACTATACATGACCGTCTGATCCCTGATAGGTCTAGGCAAATATTAGGAAAACTACCGTCTGTACTTGTGTCACACTTCGAGCACTCTCTCTATAAATAAGTAGGTCCCACTTTTGTTATGCCATAGTAATCACGTCACAAATAGTTACTGGATGTCTAATACAACGAAGCACAAAGGTATCAGAAAAGTATCTTAATTTCTACTTACATATCTTTCACTGAGTTCAACAACCCACCTTTTTAACAAGAAAGAAGAAAATCAGATCTTTGAAAGAAAGAAAAAAAACCTCTACGGTACAAATACAGGTTTCTTTGAATCTCTTATTCCTTTTTTACAAGCACATATACTGTAAATAATAGGATTTGAAGCAGGAAATCTTTACGTAAAATCGCAGATCGATTAGGCTTTTCAGTTCAGCGGTGAATAATTTAAAACCACTTTTCCTCGTCGATATGTATCGCCAGGTCACGCGACATAACAGCTCGATAACTGAAAACAAGAAAAAGAAAATAAAAATGAAACGTTTCCAAGAAATGAGATCTCCCTCAGTGCTACTTTGCATACCTTAATATACCTATCCATACAAGTAACGACGACAGAAGCGAAGAAGTGACCTATAAATACGATAGTAAAAGATATCAAAAAGGAATTTAAGACTTCTTTAACACTTTTCGTTTCTCAAATTCTGGTAATTTTCTGCTCAAGAGCTATATATTTTTCCAAACAGTTTAGAGCGTTGTCTTTTCATTCGGAAGGATTCGCTTCCAGCTACTGCCAATCCTGAATGAGGTTTCACCTAATTTCCATCGATAGCGCCTGGCAAATACTGACACGATAACCTTGAAAAATGCATGACAAAATCCTTCCTGTGTTGCCAGTGTTATTTCCTATGTAAAATGGTATCCTTACTCTACTTGGAGTGGTTAAATAAATAAATAAATATCATGAAGAACTGTAGTTCTTCGAGTGACGCTCACAAATCAGTTTGTTAGTGGCACTCCAATGTATACAGCTAATTATGGATCTAGCGAACGATAAGCCCGATTTTGATGCTTCAACTTGTATTTGAAAGCTCTTTGTCATACTACAACACAGAAAAAAATTGGGTCTGTAGGACCTCCATGAGCCCCCCCACCCCCCCTAGGGCGGTTCGAAAGAAAATTTGTCCCCAGACCATATATGCTGCCGAAAATTACGGAACCTTAATCTACGCTTCTATACCTTTCAAATGGTGTATCACGTCAAAATCGCTGAAGGGGTTCAAAAGTTATGACTTTTTTTAGCCGAATCATAGAATTTTCACAAATGATCGAAAAGTGTCTCTGTCATTCTCTCTGTTTTTTTGCTTTAGCCCCAAATGGTTGGTATTGGGGATCAAATGCGGGCCCCGTTGGAATAAAAAAAAAGTTTGTTTTTTAATAGGAGTTACCACTTTCGAGATACAGAGACTACCATGGTTCAAAATCGACCCTTTGTATGAAGACCATGTACTTTTTTTTTTAATAGGCAGCCTTACCAAATAAGTCATATCAGTACAATAATTCCTTCGGGGTAAAGGGAAAAGTGATGCAAGAATTCTACTCACAAAAATGTTATATCCACTTTGCGAGAGACTTTCTATGTGTCACTATGGCGGAAGAGAGGATACTATGTCTCTTAATTTTATTACAAAGGAAACACTTCCGCCATAGTGACACGAAGCAAGTACTTGCAACATGGATATCACTTCTTTTGTGAGTATAATTTTTGCGTCACTCTTCCCTTTACCCCGAAGTGGTTTTTATACTGATAATATGTACAGGAAGTGTGTGGAATTTATCATATAGGAACTCGTGCAGGAAATTTCGGAACGCTCCTTACACACTTAGAATATTAGTACTTTTCAAACACTTTTTGTACATAACATCCCACATAGCAAAATGACGTCCCAGGGATATCTGACGGATCTCCTGGCAGGATATCGGGACGTCCGTAGGACGTCCTGTTTAAGTCCCGTTTACATCCATGGGACGTATAGTTATAATTAATGCTTCGTATAACTATACGAAGGCATATCTTTCGTATAGTTATAATTACTTAAATAATAATAATAGTAAGATCGATTTAATTTATAGAAATTCCAGGTAGGTAATCCCGCACGGCTTTCCAGGGGACCTCCATACGGGATGAACTGTTTGTATTGCCCACAGAGTTATCCCACGGACGTCCTTAGGTCATCGCTATGGGAGCAAGACCATTCTGACGGTAATGGGATCTAAATGGGACGTCCTAGGGACGTACTCTGCTATGTGGGATGTTTTGATAATCTCCGACTCAGCAACACCGTGTGTGGGTGTTATGAACATTTATGAATTTTGCTGTGTGTTCATTATATCTCACGCAGTAAAATTTTGAGAAAGTGTCTTGATATATCTCGTTGTGTTTGAGAGAAATGTCAGTATTTACAGTTATAGCAATAATTCTGAAAAGGCAGTGATAATTTGTTTTTATATTATTAGAAGTTCTCAGTTTTCAGGTCCAGTGTGATTTGGGAATATGCGCAGAAAGAAAAAAAATCATATCGTGACCAAGTATTGCTCAAGTGTTTGCTGCGGCAATCTTTGATAGTTTATTTTCACTGAAATCTGAAATATTCTTTTAATCAATGGCGAATCAGATCGTTAATGGAAAAACGATTAAAACATGGCGTAAATAGTGGTAGTGCATAGTTTGTGATAGTAATTTAGTTTATGTCTTTGGAGTTTGAACAAAGCATTTTTGACCCTTCGTGCTGTTTTGCTCTGATGTTTAGTTACAACTGGCAACTTGGTCCTGTACGTACGACGCCAGAATTCTAATTGAATGACTTGTGTTCGAGTCCGTCTTGAGATATTACTGTTTACTCCCAGCCCAGTATCCATAAAAACTTAATGATGTCTAGTTTTATCAGTCAACTTACTGGAAATTCCCATGCAATAGCTTCTTTAGGAATGTTTCCGGAACTTTTTCACGGTTTCAGTTGGTTAAAATAATACACTATCAGTGAGCAGAGATAGGTTCTATCCCCGCTTCTCCAAATCTTTTATTAGGCTACCAAAATTGTTTATTGATGTACGCTAATTTGTATGAGAAAATGTACTATATTTATGAAAAAAAGTGTTTAAAAAGTGATAAAAAAAAGTATAGGAGTTATTAAAAGCTATCTGATTTGATGCGCAGATACAATACAAAAAATGAGTAGTTAATTTTAAACTTCTCACAATCAGTGTTGCAGGATGACTACCACTATCTTGTATTAAATCAACACAACAAGTGGTAGTCATCCTGGGACACCCAAAGGTGTTAAATTAACATATATATTTTTTACAGTATAAGGTGCTTCTAAAGGTACCTCTATGAAGATGTTTCTTTTCTTACCTTCTTGAGGTAAAGCTGACCCACTATGTAAAATTTGTAAGAGGAAGCAGACGGACGCTGCAGTAGTTGTATATCGTATATCCCACTCTACAGTAACAACTGCACTCGCTCGTTTTCTGTCTATAGAGCCTTGGGAGAAGTTCGACCCATAAATAGTACATTTTCCGTAAGTTTTGACATTTTGGGCGCATCTGTCACTCCTTTACAATTCCATAACCTATTGTCTAGGGAAAACTCACGGTCTAACAACTTTCATTTAGGATCTAACCAGCATTTAGATAAAAGTTAGAGTAGATTTAAGGTGACAGAACACACTGGAACGTGGAAGAAATTCAAACATGCATTGCTGTCTATGGACAAACATACCTTGCTTATACAAAGAGATTACTTTCCATTCTAAAAATTCTTTATCATATCACAAATTAGTCAATTTTTAACGCAAGCTTTTTAGCCTTAAAGCTATTTGTAAAGGGCTTATTTCTCACATATATAGTTAAATAACACCAGTTGATCCGTGAGTTTTAATGATCAAAACTCATAGATATACCCAAACATGCACAGTTTCCCCACAGCAAATATATACAGATAGAAAATATCTTCCTTTATTTTTCATTAAACTTCACACCTGGGTGTTATGCTCACAAAGTACAGGAATATGCTAGGAATATCCCTTTAGATTCCCCAATACACATAGAATGTTCCAGTACTTTTGAGAACAAATAATGACAATCTTGGCATATGCTTCTCAGAATATTGTAACGATAGTCTATGGTTAAAGTTAAGAATTATTACTATAGAATATTCTACGAATATCACGAAACAAAAAGCATGTTACATATATTCGTAGAATATTCCCAGAATATGCATTCGACCTGTCATTCGGACATTTGCAGAACATACCAAGGATGTCTGGTGATGTCCTCGGGATAGTCCTATATTCACATGGAAATATTCCTAGCCTATCTCTATAATATACCAGTATTGTATGAGTGAAGGGTTTGATTCTAAAAAAAAAATAAAAAATTTTTAAAAAAATCTGAAATCCAACGTGTCCGCAGTCGAAAGTGCTTTTTTTTAATCTTCTGAACATAGTGTGGATTTTTTTTTCACTCACCCTCGTAGATAGACCAAATAAACAAAACAGAAATAAATGTGCATAAAAAGGAAAGAAAGTTAAATGAAGTGCATCACGGCTAAATTATTAAACAAAATTTAATCAATAAAATGAACTTCTGGCAAACATTTCCAGAAGAAAAGCAATAGGATTATCAGAAAAGAAACAAACAAACAAGGAGAAAAAAAAAATATTTTCTCCAGATGATGTAAAGGAAAGGGAAGAAAACTTCAATAGCACTTTGCAGCCCTGAAATGAATAAAGAAAGCTAGAAAAGGGGGGGGGGAAGCCTAACATTACTACAAATCAGTTGACCTTTCCTAATTAGAGGAAAAGTAGGTTTTAAATTTTCATTTACATTTCCTTCAATAATTAGATATTTTCCAAGAGGCTGTTCAAAGATTGGAAACTTGCCAACAAGTTTGCTTCCCTCTGGTGAGATTGATCAAAGATCCACCACCACCGCTGCTCCTCGGGGGAGGAAAGAAAAAAAAAGGGGGAGAAAAAGTAGGTCGACCTCTGTGCTAAGTCATGCTCACGATTTCCAGCAAATGAGAAATTAAATTGCATTGCCGCCATTCATTTTATTTCCCGATGTTACGTAAGAGTATAAAGAAGCAAAGCGCGCGTGTACCTGCAACTTACTTTACTTATAAAGATTGGGATAGCTGGAGAGGTCTAGAGGAGCGAAAAAGATAATCATATAATTATTCATCAAGCTTATTGCTTCCAACATACGATCGAACATGGTATTAAAGACTTTAGAAGCTTGTGAAATATTACCATCGATTTCTCGTTCTCCTGTTGAATTAAAACAAGAAATTTTAGGGAACCCAATCCTCGTGGCACAGTGTCTTCTCAGGGGTGAATTCTGGAGGTAATCCAGGAGATATCCGTCGCCAGAGTTTCGAAATTCCACTTGTAGATTTATTTACCCCATAGGTTAAGATAGACATGTCCTAGATAATCATGAAGAAAATTTTTCTTCTAATAAATTAATCGAGGCTGAAAGGGTCTTAATTCAATATTCTTAACTAGGCATTCGGATCAACTTAACAGGCATATAGGTTGGAGTCCCGATGACAGTCACTTTGACACAGGTTTTCCAGAGTTTCTCTCATTTTCACCGGATGAATACAGAGATTGTTCCTGGGAACAAGTTACTGTCGCAATTTTCTCATTTCTTTCCCTAAAAAGTGTATCATCATATATGTCTGTCTAACGGATTGCATGTAAATTTAAATTATGAAGAAATTTGTGAAGATTAAATACAGTGAGTCTCGATTTACCACGTATTCGACCGTCCTTTCTTGTGTTTGCATTGGGAAGGGAGTCCTTATTTTCTAATCTCAAAGTAGGAGGTCCAAATCGCAGGAGCATTCGTAGAAGAAAATGGAAAAAATGTTACCTTTTTAGTCCTTTAGTTAGCTTTAAATATCATAATTCTAAAGCATCAATACTTTTGGTTTCATCTATAATCAGTGACAAGGCAGTCAAACATATGCAGTCAAATTGCTACTTCCAAGTTTCCGTCTAGTGCATGAACACAGGGAAAGTTTTCCTAGCTCTATATTTTTATTTTTCATTTCTGCATGTCAGTGGCGGCTCATCAGGTGAAGTTGGTGAAGTTCAGCTTCACTTATTATTTTGATATGCATTAACTAAGTAGGCATTAATCAGTATTAACTGGGCAAGAAATCCAGTTAACATAATCTAAGATCAGATAGTGGCATTATCAGTATCCTGTCTGAGCCCAGAAATCCCAAAATATACGTTAAACAGCAAGCATAGTAGGAACGTTTTGATAGTACTTCACCTATAATTTGTGTAACGGGCCGCCACTGCTGCATGTAAATATGGATTCTCACTCTTTATTTTCCTTTAGCAATTTAGAAACAATGTTTTACATTTTATACAGAACTGGATTTCGAAAGAAAAATAAGCTCTCCAACACAGGACGCCGAACTGAAGGTCCTGCCAAAACGTATAAAATTTATAAAAAGAAAATATTTCCTGTCTAAATGTAATTTACTTTTTCAAGGAAGAAAGAAATTTATTATTAACATCAAATCAAAAAGACTCGCCGATTCACCTTTCCTCATGATAGTCTGGGAAGGAGCAAAAGTAAAAGGGCTTTAAGGGGAACCAGAATGAGAGAGCTTCAAAATGAAGCCTAGCATAGGAAACCAGTCTAGCTAAAACAGACCTTGACTTAAGGAGTATATACAGAGTGTCCACGAGATAATGGTACAAACCTTGGTACGCAATTATTTACATCACAACAAGGAGCAAGTCAGAATCGAAGTATATTTAAGTTATGTTTATGATTGGCGTATGCAGATTAGAGGGGCCCCCGAAGTTTGCACCACTATTTCGGGGACACGCTGTATCTTAGTTTTATTGATGGTGTAATTTTCTCTGCTTTTATTTTTTTGTATCCTTCTAGATACTAAGTCAGATTTTTTCCTTCATATTGCTTTTCTAACATTATATTTATTTCATTTGTTTTTATATAGTCTCATAAATGTATTCTCTCGGAATTTTGGTGATAGATATACTCAATATCTATGCTTGAGTGAAAGGAAAAGCGTACACCACTATATAAATTATTAATAAACAAATAAAGAAATAAAAAATAATGTATCTATATCTATAAACAAGTAGAATCATTTTCAAATAAAGCACAAATCGGGTAAAGAAACATGAACACAGAGTAGCGAAACTGGAGGCAGTCGTGAGAAAGGACTAAAATTATTTTAAAAATTTTAAATTTTAAATTTATGGGTTTTGATTTACGACTACAGAGCGTCAAACGTTTAAAACTCTTGTGGGGAAAAAAAATAAAAAATGTAGTCCCTCTGAAGTTATATGAAGATATTGCGCAGGGATTTATCTGATTATATTTTGACAAAAGAAAAACTAAGTAGAATTGCTATTTATTTATCAAGACTTTGTAGCCCAAATACTGGCATTTTAGGAATAAACCCATGCTTTGCACCCAGAAAATAACCAAGTATGGGACAAAATATAAGGTACCACGAAAGTGAAGAATCATGTTGTTTTGATTTAAAATAGGTAAATAGGTGAAATAAAAGTATTCTTGCGCGGAATACCTTTATAATAAAATATTTGAAGCCACATCAATGTGTTGTTCCTTATTTGACTATTACAGATGTATCTTTGGACTTAGGTGGTCTAAATAGAATTGTTAGAAGTTATATTTTAGACCAACCGTTTTATTAAAATGTTTTAAAACGATTGCAGAATTGAAAACAACATTATTTAGAAGAACGCTTTTCTTACGAAATTTCCAAGTTGTGTGAAAACTGGAAATTCTCACTCACCACAAGGAACCGATCAATGCAAAGTAGTCGTGAAGACTGAAGGACGTCCATTATTTATGAAGAATTGTGCAATAGGAAAAAAAAACTAAGTTCATATATCAAAGTAGAAAACGTAAACAAGTATCTACTTCTTTGTCCAAGGATTGTGAAAGAAAATAGATGTCGATCGAATATTATGTTGTTACATGTTCAACATACATATTAGGGGTTCTCAAAGGCAAAGAGATGCAAGGACACGAAAGTTTAATTTAAGGAAAGTACTGACTGAATAACATTATCACTTCTAACAAGAAGACCGTCAATGAGATCATATTCTGAAATTTTGCTAGGAGAATCTACGTCCTATATAGAGAGGTAATATACAGGTACACAAAAAATTAGCTGCCCCTATTAATTGCAAGGTACCGAGATATTGGTCGAAATGTACACAAAATGTATTTTTTATCATGGAAACAACTGAAGTCACTTCTGTTTCACTTTCGCCCTAGAATGAAACACTGCCTAGTTGTAGCGTCACCTCCAACACCTCAGCACTCCTCGCCAGGGACGTAATTAGGGAGTCTGGATCCCCCATTTTCTTCTTCTTCTTTTTTGTAAAATAGGCAAAATTATATTGATTTTACCAAAAATTGTGAATTTCAGGGATTCCAAACTCCGTAAATACGTCCCTAGCAAAGCGTGTTGCGGTGTGGGAGGTGACGCTACAACTCAGCAGTGTTTACTTCTAGGACGAAAGTGAAGCAGAAGTGTTTTCAGTTGTTTCCGTGATTGATTCAGTTGTTTTCAGTTGATTTTTGCCACTAGTGGTTTAGAGTCATTTGCTAGGAGCAGAGGAGTCTTCGAATGTGCCAACGACGGCTATTCTGTTTTTTGTTTTTGTTTTACATAAATGCCTGTGCATTTCCTAAACTACTGCAGAGTACGAGGCAGTAATGCGTTCACCAAGAGGTAAGCACTTATGGACAAAACCTAGTGCTGTCAACCACACTAACGAGAAAACCTTCTGTGGTGTCAACTCGGGATTATGTAAAGTATTTCATGGTTTGGCAACGTGCAACTACTACCACTTCGCTGACTATTATCGTAAAGGATTTACTTCTCATCACATGTGATAATACAATCAAGTAGGGGCTCGTAGTGGTGACGAATCAACAGCTTATTGTAAATGTCCATCTAATATTGTTTGTGAGACGCCGTTAGTTCATGCGGTATCCAACTGTTCGTTTTATCATTTTCCCCATTGGTTGTAGATGATCAGAAATGGTGGAGCTGGAAACGTGGAACTGACGGACAAGTTCCTGATGGTGCTGTGTGGATTTACCTTCACACATGCCTTTAAAGAGTCATCATACACCTTCCATCTGCGTTCTCTACCTTCCTCATCTTGGAGATTCAAGTCACCGGAGTGAAACTTTTCAAACCAGTGACGCACTGTTCGATTTGAAGATGAGTCTACGCCTCAAGCCTTCACCACATTACGATACGTTCTGCTGTCCATACGTCCCAGTTCGAACACATGCAATAAAATTCTCCGTAAATGCTTGTTGCTTTAAACTTCCAAGGGTATTATTCGAAATTCTATCGATCCCGTATAATGGGAGGCAGGTAGAGTTAAACATAGACATTGTGCTTTTGTACCATTTATTTCCAATCTTGTATACAACCCTGTATATATTTAGCGTTACCCATAAAATATTAGTTTTACTGGCCTTTACTTCCCCTTATACAGAAAGAAATAATATATCCCCAACTACAAATGTACATAAAGAATCCTTATTGCAATTATAAAATACTTATATTATATCAAAATTCGAATGTTACTATACTAAAATATTCAAAATTTAAATTCCAACTGACGGTTTAAGTAACAGTAAAAATTACCTACCAATTTAAGACTTCAGTGGGAATTTAAACTCCGAGCATTTTTAAATACTAAAGTTTGATGTTTTATATGAATGTACTAGAATTAATTTAAAATACATGTATTTTATAATTGCAATATGAGTTCTCTGTGTAATGTTATAAACAATATACTTTTGTTGTTCACATTTGGTCACTGGAAGCGTTTTATTTCTTCTTTGTAGAGAACCACCATAGCGGTTCTGGTGGTTTCCTGGGTTTCCTTTTAAATGTCAATAACATCTCTTTCTATCTAGGCTCTTCATATACTTTCCTGTATTCCTCCTAACAATCGAAGTTGGGATACAGTTTATTTTCTTTAAAATAAATACTGTTTACACTCTACGATCTAACCTCAAATTATATACTGGAAGCTTACTGTAATCCATCAATGCCAAGAAATTCTTCCCAACATCGATTTTCTCATGTATTTTTGTTCTTTGAATAATACATGTTTCGCTGTGATGTTTCTTGTTTACAACAGACCTTGAAATGTAATACTTCTTTTCCTCTGCCAGGTTATAAAAAAATCACAACAGAGCTACAATCATAAAAATGGTCTTTTCTCGGAGGCAAGGTACAACACGAGAATTTGCTAAAGAATGACTGTTACCAGGTATGCTGTTTACAGATGATTACATGAGTGTAACATATATTTCGGGATATATCACGTCAACAGATGTGTTGGAAGGCGTGTAGTCTGGTGCATAGGATATCGTGCTGAACAATTAGTACAACCGGTATTTGCGAATGAATTTAGATTTAAATCGAAATCTAATTCACCACGTTTCTTCATCTGGATACCATCATGGATTAGATACAGTTGTCTAATATCCTTGAAGAGTATCATTGTGATAGAGGCGTCGTCTTAATGTGGGCGTATAATCCTGTAGATCCAGCTTGGAAGTTAAAATCTACCCTGTGCAGTGACGCGTCAAACTTGTAGGCAATTGACAACAAAGACTTGACCATTGGATTGTAAAACAATTTTACTATTCCTGTTGCGAATACGTCAAGTGAAGTTTACGATGAACTCTGCTAACAATTCTGATTGTATATTTCTCAATGTGTTTGAACTGTGGACTTCAATAACCCATACGAACTAAAAAAAAAAAGGTCATCCATCAACTTCATCTCCGACTATTCAGGGGTATATTGAGACCCTATTTCCCGTTTATGAATCACAATGAACGTCCAAATTTCTCAATTTCTAAATGCTTAGACACACAGGCTACCAGTGAGGGTATTTAAAATTCTTTAAAAAATCGATATTAAAATGAGGAATCGGAATGTAAATTTCTGAAAGTAAAGAATTTCGAACAATCTCAAAAATGGTACGTGAGTCTTCGGAAGTTTGGTAAAGTTAAAAGATGAACAGCTCAAACAATTCGTCGGCTAACATAAAGACGTATCATATTTTTTTTAGAGACATTCGTCTTTTTTTAAAAAAAATATATGAAAATAGTATATGATCCGTCTCATCACCTCACAAATGCCAATAGTATTAGAAATATAGAATACTCCTTGTCATCACGTTAAATAGAAGTAAGGTTTTACTTTCGACTCTCCTATAACATCTAAAAAAATGAAATGCGTCACTACGTCAGCCAACCGACGAATTGACGAGAGCTGCCGATGTTCACTTATTGAGAAATTGAAGACACCTTTATAGCCTAGGCAAATTGTAGTTGAACCTAGAAGTAACTGCAATATAATTTCTGTTAATGGTTTCTTATATAAAATTTGCTGAAAAAAAAAGCGATGGTGAAAAGTCTCCGAGCGTAGGGCCGCTATGAGGATTTTTCAATATGGCCGCCACGCTTCAACAAGAAATTGGTGTTTTGAAATGTATCTTCTTTGAAATCACACATGATTATGTTTTACTACTAGTTTATAAATTTTAACAGTAAATAGTTCTATTTAAAGCAAGAAAATAATGTACGAGGCCCAATATGGTTGATTTTCAATATGGCCGCCGCGCGAAGGGGATAAAATCGCGCATTAGACTGTTTCCTCTTGAGGATTATTTTTAATAAAATTTTATTGAATATATATCATTCACATCCTGTCAAACCGTCGCATTTTATTTACTTTTATAGTTTTAGATAAAATTCTTACTTGAAATTAAATAAATTTTAAAATCTCAAACATCCATAAGGGTCCAATAATCCATACTTGTGGTACGTATCTAAGAGTGGGAATTGCGTCATGGAAGTCTTGACACCACTAAAGCCAGACACCAGAGCCCAGTTGAATATTAAAATTTGTCAAATGTGGTTGCACCATAATGCAGTGTGTTACCCTACAATGTGTGTGGGAAAGACAGGAAATAATCTGTACAAGTGCTTGCACAGACTATAGAGGCATCAGCTGTTGTAATTATATGGACGTTAACGTGGATGATGAGTGATAAAACAGAGTGAAGAAATATATTTTTGTATATTCCAGATTTTTGTAGAAGATAAATTTTCAAAAGTTATTCATAATCTTATGTTCGGGAGTTTCTGCTCTTCCACCAGGCGCCTCCCCAGGTGGTGATAAGGGAATGCCGACTTATGGTGGGTACCAGAAATATTCAGGGGCGGAACAAAACCAGTACTTCTGCCTTGTAGTTAGTAGAGGGAACTGCAAATGCTAAGGGACGATAACCCTGACAAAAAATCATGAAGGGAAGCAGCTTCACCATTACCACCCTGAGTCTGAAGATGAATCACATAAAAAAACTCAGATAGAGGACATTTTTAACATTTTGGTCTTTGCTGCGAGGTCGTAGAGCTTACAGCTCTATACTACTAAACAATGTTAAGAACAGTAAAAAGAATAGTTCTATGGGCTCTGCTACGGGAAAAACTCGTTTTTCATTCGGGTCTCCGGACGGGGACTACTTCAAGGAGCTTCAATAACAGGATTATGAAAATAGTTGATATAGGAACGTGAAACGTACGTATATTATACAAAGCGGGATCTCTTCAGACGATAGTAATCGAGACTGACAAGTACAGGCTGGGCACACCAGCGATATAAGAAGTCCGTAGGAGGGTCAAAATAGCATTCGACAGGGCAAACACACTTTCTACTACGAGGGAACTAAGTCACACGATTTGAAACTGGATTCAATAACAGTATTCTCCCGACAGTTCTGTATATAGCGTTCGTGAACGAAAGGCTATTATCGTACATTACGATGGTGCAACACGGTATTACTAAATGTCCATGCTCCGACCGATGAAGCTAATGCTGCCGACAAAGATACGATGAATTGGATAGGCTGTTTGATGGATTACCAAAATATAACACGAAGATTGCGCTTGTTGGTTTCCTCGCAAAGTTAGTCAGGGAAGAAAATTTCAGACCTAGTAGGCAAATCAAGCCTTCACGAAAAAAGCAACAACAATGAAGAAAGACTGATAACTTTTGCGATTTCAAAAAAAATTAATAGTAAAGATTATAAAGATATACTCAAATACACATGAATATCTCCGGATGGTAAAACTCACTCACAACCAGCTCGATCACGTGTAGTAGATAGACGAAGACACACCAATATATTGGAGTTTAGGACTTAAATAGGAGCGGAAGGTGATACCGATTATTATTTTATGATCTAAAGTGTGAAGAAAAAGTAGTGCATCGCAAAGAAGGAAATAAATGCTTAAAAACAAACTAAATTCGGAGCAAATTTATTAGACAACCCGAGTCTAAAGACCGATTACCAACTCGAAATGCCAAATAGGTTCGAAATCTTAGCCGACTCTACTAATAATAAAAATTACGTTAATAATATTGATGTCATTGATGTGGTAATATGTGGGAGGCAATTCGTGACGCAGTGAAGGACACAGCAAAAGAAAATGTAAGGGAGAAGAAACGACACAGACACAAACCTTGGTTTGTCGGAGGATGCACTAAGCTCCACGAGGAACGAGAACAAGCAAGGCAGCGATGGTTAAGCAATAAACAAAAGAATACAAACTACTACAGTAAAGCGAAACGTAATGCCACACGCGGGTTTAGAAACAAAAAAGCGAAACTATCGAAAATTGAAGAGATAGAGTAAGACTGTAAGACAAATGGCGTTAGAGATCTGTACAAAGGGGTTATTAACACGTTAAGAAAAGGTTACCAACCAAGGTTTGGGATTATTAGAAATGAATTTGGAGATCTTCAGGTGGATTCGAACAAAATTCTGAAATGTGGAAAAGCTATTTCGACAAGCTTCTTAATGTACACACAGGTCAACAAACAGAGAATTCAAAATCTATACCGCTGAACTGTGAATACCCGAAGCTAGCGAGATCGAAATAAAAATAAAGAACTTTAAAAACTTCAAATCATCAGGACTTGATAACATCCCAGCCGAATTAATTAAAAGAGGAGGAGGGACACTGGTCAGTCAAGCATCTAGATAAGTTGATAAAAACTATATAGAGAAATAAGCAACTTGCAAAGGATTAGATCATCAAAGCAATAGTTCCAGTTTATAAAAACGGCGATAAATCTGACAGTTATAATTATCTCAGAATCTCTTTACTTAACGAAGTCACGAAGTGTTAGGTAATATCCTGCTAACACGCCTAAGCGTATAAGTAAATGAAATAATTGGAGATGTGAATTTAGAAGAAATGGGAATTTAATGAGACGGTTCACATGGTGTTCATAAGTTTTAAGAATGCATATGATTCTATCGAAAGAAAATAATTATACAATATCCTGGAACTATTTGTAATTCCGAAAAAAAAAAACGTTCAACTACTCAGAATGTGTATCAGCGATCCCATAAGCAGAGTACGGATAGGTAATAAATAATATGTCAGTTTCGAGATTCATAGGGCATTGAAACAGGATGATGCCTAGTCACCGCTATTCCTTAACTTTGCGTTAGAATATGTGATTCTAAAAATAAGAGGACAAAAAATACTAACACTTAATAAATTGAAGCAACTGTACTTGTACAATGTTCGCAGATGATGTACATTTAATATTCACCCAACATTATAAGAATAATGAAATCACGAACGCTAAGATGGGTACGCAATATAGCTTCGATGTGGAGAAAAACGAAGATTATATTCTACCGTGGTTGGGTAATCCGGAGGAGAAGAGGCCGTTGGAAAGACCGAACGGGAAGACCGGCGTCTTTGGATGACAATATTAGAAGGGATCTTCTGGAGACAGATGTTCATGATGAAAACTGACTTGAACTTGCCCAGAGTAGAATGCAATGACTGACATTTGTTACTGAGGTGATGAACTTGTAAATTCCGTAAGCCGTACCTAGTTATTCAGTTAGTTAATTCATATTAAGCACCTGATTATAATACAGGAAATTACGTTCACTAAAACATTTTTAAGAGGTTGAAACAATATTTCGATCATAATATTGTATATACCTTTCCTTTGCTATTAATAGTTCCTTGCAGTTAATATAAGGATACTTTCCTATGATATATGGCTTCTATTTATAACATATCTATATAGTTGTAAAATATTTCATATTAAGCTCATTTATAGGTGGGGTATTCAAGAGTAACTTTAATTTACTTTAAAATAGGAAATAATATGCATAAATGAAAAAATAAACAAAAAATTTAGAAGTAGTCGAGTTTAAGTGAAATTAATTATTAAATATATGAACAATACTTGGCAAGATTTTCAGTGCAAAATGTAATCCCAAACCAGAAAACACTTGTTAACTCATCGAAAACATTTTTGGATGATTATTGATAAGAAGACTACTGATTCAAGGTAAGAATTTGCGAGAACAGCCATTTATGTTATATATTAGGAGCTCGTGGCGGCCTTATTGAAAAATCGCAATAGCGGTCCTACGTGCGCTCGGAGAGTGGTAGACATTTTGCCATCGCATTTTTTCAGGTATTTTATCCATAAGAAACCACTAACAGATATTATATTACAATTACTTCTAGGTTCAGCCAAAGTTTGACCTGATTTTCCTAGACTATTAAAATCTTCTCTATCACTTGTTCACTGTTGGTCGTCTGAGAATTTCTGGGACATTTTCTAATTCAAATCGGGATTGTAGAATAGAAATCTGATGCTATTTTTTTTATTTATTTTTGTTATTATGAAGTGTGGAAATCTCGGTAAAGTCTCGAATATTAAGAGTTCCGATTTGCGGAATAAATTCTGGACTTACGAACAACCTTAATAGCATGACCATGTAGCGGGAGAAACAGCGTATACTGTAGAGATGTGATCTCTTGAAGTGAGATATACTGAAACGTCTCTTTTTTTTTTTTTTTTTACGAAGTGACTTGTAAGGAAAAAAGGACAATCATTACTTGCTTAAGGTCAACGATTTAAATTATTGTGAAATGTTTTCTAAGTATTAAAGACGAATTAGGGCCTTGTTTTCTCCTCCATATATATATTGTTGCAGGTTCAACTTCTATCTGACGCATAGTTAAACTCAAACCGAACTGATATTTACGAAATGGAAAACAAAAGAAGAAAGACGTGTGTTTGATCAATCCGCCCTATATATTTTACAGCTATCACCAAAATGACACAAAATTATAAGTCCCCGTCTTTCTGAAGCAAGACGACCATAAATATTCAAAAAAGTATGTTTCTTTATATCAAGCAGCTTTGATAGTTTCGAAATAATCTTATAAAATACAAAAATCTTACCTTCCTGAAGTAACAGTACTAGAAAAGGTAACTTCATTACAGATACTCACCTGAAACACAAGAAAATTAAATTAATTATTTTTTGCCTACAACAAACACACATAATATACTAGGGTGGTTCAAAAAATAAAGATACGAATTTTATTTGTCCACAGGGCTATTTCTACACCGTTATATATGTAGAGAATTAAAATGTACTATTCATATGCAGAGATGGATCCAATTCCATAAGATGATGAGTTTCTGACGCTAATACATACACTACAATCCCTGAAATCTTTATTAAAGTCTTTTTTTTAACAACTGGCATCCTCTTGACAATGATTCGCTACTAATTGGTGAAGAAGATATTGGTTTCAATCTTCATCTTTAATTAGTGCCTCCTAATATTACTTTCCTATTTTCAAGCTTTTCTGTAAGGTGTTCAAGGACATACATTTATGACGGAGAATGTAAGTTCCGGAGGCAACACACATACTGTGCGTTTATGCTGAGTCCAATGTTCCTGAAATTTCATATTTAAAATCTGTAAAATGCGATAAATCCATTTCGAAGTGAAATGTTTTCCAATTCCGAAATGGGTTTAGTCTAAAACTACCTTTATTTTTGAAAAGTTATTTTCATTGAATTTTATATCTGGAGTTTTTAAATGTACTGAATACGATTCTGAATTCAAAAAAGTTTCAATCATACTCATTTTTCTTTACAAGAAAAAACGATGGAAAATAAAATATTTTCGTTTTCCCCTAGGGGCCTTGGAGCTCTAAACTTAGGGTTTAGAAAGCAAATTTTTTCTTTTCTGATATTTTATGTAATTTATGGTCTATCTAATCCCAAAGATGATTTACATATTCGCATAAAGTGATAGATTTTCACACGCATATTTGTAGTATTTCTCTGGACAAGCTTGTCTCTCGTGTTGATGACGGAACTGAACTAGTCTGAGTACATCTAGTCTACGAGGTAACTTTGATTTAAATATGTGGTACCTGAACTTTACCAACCAACCAGCAGTTGATCTTATGATATGATAATCATTCCAGAAATGAGATTAACAAAGTGAATTATGTTCTTGGGGCGATTCACGAGCGAAATCTTATTAGTGAGGAACGTAGATGTATTTCATTCAACTACAGTGAACCAAAATCATAAAGATTGCATTTCGAAAATTCAGAACTAATAGAAGATTGTAGATACATTAAATTGGTATAATTTTCCAGTTTCTCTATTGTGAATTTCGTATCCAATGACAAGAGTCGAATTTATTCTACAAGCAAACGACAAGATTTTCATATCTTCAGCAATTTAAGATATTACAGATTAATACTACAGTTGTATCACAATCGAGGTGATTTAAAAAATGTCTTTTATCTTTTGCGTTCTTTAATTTTGTCCATTGACGCAAATACAAACTGTTTTCATTTACACCAACTGTCAACTGTTGCCTCGCTTGAAACAAGTATAAGTATGTACACGCAGACTTACAAAAATTGAACGTTCCTAAGTAGTAGGCAAAGAGGGAAAAGTTCTGGCAGTTCGCAGAATCAAACCCGTGCACATGGGCATCAAAATTACAAGCCCATGATCGATGGTTACGCTTTCTAAGTGCAAGAAGTTGCATAATATGGCATAAACATACGAATATTTGATATAAATATAAAATTAATGTTCCATATGATCTACTTGTAACGTATATTAGACCAATATTACCAGATGGTGCAAATTTTAGACTATTTCCTATGAATATGAGTGTACCTACATAGTTGCCTTGCCGTGGCTCAAAACACCATAAACGAAACATACAAAATTCTTTTGCTAATGTGTTATTTTAAATAATTACAAATCTGGATTACCGTCTTATAGAAGGGTAATTTATAGAGTATGGCAAAACACGCTGAAGCAATAGGCATAAATTCCTCATCACTATCTCAAGATGAAATGAAGCGATTTACGAAGGATCTTGCAATCATTTCATCATCATCCTCTTCTTCTTTTGAAGCTACAAGTAATAACAGCTGAGTGGACAGGTGACTGTCAGATGTTTGGTGATGATGTTAAACAACTGTTACCTTCTCTAACAGGGCCACGCGTTATTGAATCCCAAGAATCCTTTTTCTAACTACTCTTCTTCCAACGTGTGAAATTGCGCCAAGTTCATTCTGCCTTAATTGCACAAATGACGAATGCTGCACGCAAACGTACTCTCGTGTCTGCCAGAAAACTATGCGTCAATGTGTGAATAGGTATTTTGCACATCCATCGACATTACAGATCTCTAGGGCAATAAGAAGTGAGGAGTAAGGGAGAGAAGCAATTGGAAGAACGGATTAGATAAAGTTTCTGTTTTATGCGTTCTAGATACGTACATACAGTCGTTCTTCGCTATACGCAACGGTTGGTTTCCGAACCCACACTGAATCCAAAATAAGCAGATGTGCAAGTCTCTTACACAAAATGCCGTACTATTTTATAACCTACACACATTTTCTCGTTATCTTTAGATTACTTATAAGGTAGGTAAGGCAATTTCGCCATGTGTCCAAATCTGCCACTTACCCCTATTTTCTTTGTTTTGAAGCAGAGTCGAAAGATGTTAATTGTGTTCGGCACAGCATCGCATGAGAAATATATTTTCTTATACTACCTCAATGCTCGGTAATGCGCATGCGCGGTGTAGTAAGTGGTGAGCAAAAACGTAAGGTTCATCTAATTTTTGTTGCGGTAAGTGAATGTGTATTTCTTTATTATTAAATGTCTTATTCTTATCTCACGCAGTTCACAGGAATGTTGAAGGTATTGTGCCTCATACACAGTTTCTGTGTGGATTGTCTGTGTTAGTGGTGTTCATCCCACGCTATTGAAAGGTGATAGTGCGTACAATTTCGCCATGCGAAACAGAGTGCTTTTTTAATAAAGGATAATAAATAATTATTTTAGTTGGAGTGCTAGATATTACTTTGGACTCAAATAACATTGAGACCTATCTAGAAAATACGATTTTCGGCATTTGTTTCTGCAGTAGTTTTCATTTATAATTTTTTGTTTTTCTTTAAATATATTCTGCAAATTCATGCAAATGAAAATTCATATTTAACTTACATATTTCAATAATAAATGCTCAAATAGTTGTTTCTAGTCCATTAATCAATGTTAAAGTAGCATAGATGGGTTGTAACACACGTCACATTCCTATTTTACATATGCAAACAAGTAAAAAAACAAACTAGCCAAATTGTGTGCGTGATATTTACAATTTCGCCTTTTGCAAGGCTTTCAAAGGAGATTTTTTACAAGGCTTTCTTACTCACAGACGCCTGATAATTGTGTTCAAATTTTAATTATTGTGCAGCAAAATATCATCTTGATGCAAACGACTTTCATCCTTTTATTTAAAATATAAATAAATCTTGGGCATGGCGAAATTGCCATCACCTATCTTAAAACAATATATTATGCAGTTGTTCTACCGCATTTATTTAGGGCATGATGACAGGAAAACGCACAGTATGTGCATGTTTCATATTCTCTGGCATTTTTTCTTTTTTCGAATATTTCGAAGCACGGTTGGTTAAATCCGTGGATATGAAGAGCCAACTTGCAGAGGACACGAGGCGTTGCTAAAAAGGCGCAAATTGTCAAAATCGTAGTATGGAGTTAATACAACTTTTACTTGAATTCGGAAGTAAAAAGAACCTTGTTGCTAGACCCACTGCAAACGTTCAAGTCAGATCTTGTGTGGTGTCAACTATTAAAAAATACAGACAAGAAAAATAACTTTTCATCCTTTTTTTCGAATTTGAATAAAGTTTAAAGGAAAAAATACCCTAAAATACCCTTAAAATCCCTTTAAACTTACTCATTTAATTTTCCATATTTGCTTTTGCGATATATTACCTCACCCACCCTTCGCCATACACATTTCTCCAAAGGATGGTCAAGTTTTCAGAAAGACATCCCGAAAGAACTGACCATCACTCCTTCAGCCACCTTCTGACAGTTCTTTCCAAGTCTTCAATGGTTTCAACCGGTGACTCGGAATGCACATCCAGCATTCGTCAGTGAATTTCAATTCGTGCAGTGCCTTCAACAGTGAGAAATTAAATCACAACACGTAAATTAATCAGCACCGATGAATGTTTACTAAGCCCTCATTTCAAACATTGTAGCAAGACAACTTCTTCCTATAACCGCTTCTTGCAAAGTCAGATAAGAGAAGCGACTTTAAAGAACAAGTGATCACTTGTAGCGCATTAATCCCGCCATCTGTTAATGCACTACAAGATCATTTCATTTTTATTGTATTTATCAAATAAGCTAAGTCCAAACACACGTAAATAAATATGTAAACTGTAATTTGTTCCAAGTCTAAGCAAAATGGGTACTAAATTATCAACCAAAGACGTTAATATTCATCTCATTTCCAACACTGAAACCGACAAAGAAACACTGAGGCACGTCATTGAACAGCTAAAAAATTGCCTATTTTTTCTCCTTGTGAAATCGTTATTTGAGCAATATGTTTTAGCAGTACTACATCGTTAGAGCGTAATAACAGAGAACATTTTCGCGCGAATTGGCAAGAACTTATTGAAAGATATGTAGTGGTCTGTTTTGATGAAAGATAAGAAAAGAACCGGAAATTTTCGTTCGCCTTTCAAGACACGCCATCTACGCTTTAAGGGTTGCTATCGGAAAAGAGAAGTGTAACAAAAAAAAAATCTTTCACTTCCGTTCCGTTTCAATGAGAGAGACATCTGCTGGTAGAAACTGTCAACAAAATCAAGTCTTGGTGCAATTCATAAAATTAAATGTTGAAGAAGTAAAAAACAAGTTGCAGTGAAAAAGAAGAAGAAAAATGTCCAACCTATCGAAACTCGGAAAAACCTCATTCTTTATAGCAGCTGTTATCGAAAAGTTTTTGACAGAACAATTTCTTCTCGCAAACTAGTTGAACGTTCGTTCCCTTCATCACGTGTTCAGCTCGAGTCGCCGGAAGCAGAAGAGTCGTTGAATCGATGCCTGTTCTGCAATGTTACCAGCACTGCTGTCTAATCGATATCGTGTCCTCACGTAATGAGCTCCATGCAGGACAGTTCTCTCCTCTTATGCTTCATGTGTGCTACACACATGAATAAGAGTAATAATCGTCACGCAGGGCATGTAGAAAAAGAGAAAAAGTAGCCGCATTGGGAAATGTATCGTAATATTGCGTTCTTTTCGTGAAATGGCAGCACTTAAACAATATTTCCAAATATGCACATTTTATGGCAGTATCTATTGTTACGTAACGATAATTTGAAAGCAAAATTAATATTTAGTAATGATATTACTTTTAAGTGTCAATATCACTCAATTACAATTAATACGCACGTTAATGACGACTCATATATGAACAATAACTATCAAAACCGATCAAAGGTTTAGTCTGAATTTTTAATTTAATATTTAAGGCCTTTGACTTAGACTGGATGGATGGTGATGTAAACGGTACGGGTTACGAAACGATCGTCGGTTTTAAAATAAATAACCACAACGAATATGCGAAAAAGAGTTTTATTAGTAAAAAAATAATTTTGTTTATGCATGACTAAAAAGAAAAGCATGATGCGCTCTCTCATATACAGTAACTTTATAAAATTTTAAATTGGCGCGCCCCATGCTTTTCTTTTTAGTCATGCATTAACATTTTTTTTTTACTTTTTAGTACGAATTGTTTAAGAAACGTATGTTTTTAAAAGAAACGTACTTTTTTCTCAAGGTGATGATTTGTTGCCCAAATCCTAAAGTGTTCTGCAACTAGTCAAATGCAAAATCGTTGCGGGCTAGTATTTATTTTAGGATAAAGAAGTTCATATTTAGAAATGTATGAAAAATAATAATAGAATATTGTATTGTCACCCGACTTACGTCGCTGTGCATTATTGTATGACGTTGGGAAATGAGTTAAATTAACGTTGCAAGATTTAAGGACACGATGAACCATTGTGAATTAAAGAAAAGTATGTAATATAGGAGACGTACATATTTTTGTTTTAATATATTAAATGTCTCTTTACAATAGTTTGCTTTCTGTTTTTTATGCTTTGTTTATATAACTAAGTGTGAGTAATGGAAAGTGCATTACATTCCTGAATTTATCATTATTATTACGAAGGTGACTTCACTCACTTAACCCTTTCAGAATATACCAGGTGTATAAGCTTAAATCCGGTGTTTTCCTATAGATGGCGTTCGTGAGCGTATGAAGCTACCATGGGCACGCCAGACCTTTGGTGTGGATGAGTTGGACCTCTGGCAACACGAATGAGCGCACATAATCAGCAAGTGCAGACAACAACACAGAGTATGCCGTTATTAAGCATGGCTAGTTTTGGGCCAGAAAAAGAGCATATGCGGGAAGCTCTGCTTTTCTGCTTCCATTTGAAGACATCGGCTGCCGACGCGCATCGAATGCTTGTGGAGGCCTATGGTGACAGTGCTTTATCGGAAACAACGTGCCGAGAATGGTTTCGTTGATTCAAAGACAGCAATTTTGTCCTGAGTGACAAGAAGCGTGAAAATCGGCCCAGGAAGTTTGAGGACCCTCAATTGTAGGCGCTGTTGGACGAGGACGATACCCAATCGCAACAAATGCTTGCCGAGCAACTGGGCGTTACTCAAGCAGCCATTTCCATGCGTCTACGTGCCATGGGAAAGGTTCAGAAGATCGGAAAATGGGTTCGATCGGCAGCTGAAGAGACGCCAATACACATGCGAAATGTTGCTCGCCAGACAAAGAAGAAAGTCGTTCCTGCATCGGATTGTGACGGGCGATGAAAAGTGGATATATTTCGCGAATCCGAAACGCCAGAAATCGTGGGTTGATCCCGGCCAACCATCAACATCTTCCTCGAGACCAAATCGCTTCGGACGGAAGACGATGCTGTGTCTTTGGTGGAATCAACAGGGTATCGTCTACTTTGAGCTGTTGCAACCGGGTCAAACTGTCAATGCCCACCGCTACCACCAACAACTGATCAACGTGTACCGTGTTCTGTGTGAAAAAGGCCAGAGTATCAACATGACAAGCTGATATTCCTCCACGACAACGCCCCATCGCACACGTCAAAAGTGGTCTAAAACTACTTGGAGACACTTAAGTGGGAGGCGCTACCCCATCCCCTACAGACCTGGCCCCTACAGACTACCATCTGTTTGCGTCGATGGGCCACGCCCTCGCTGAGCAGCACTTCGATTCGTATGCAGACGTCCGAAAACGGCTTGATGAGTGGTTTGCCACGAAAGAGCAGAACTTTTTTTTGGCGTGGTATCCACAAATGGCGTGGTATCCACAAGAGGTGGGCAAAAGATCGTGTAGCTAGCGAGGGAAAGTACTTTGAATAACTTGCTTTGTGATTTCTATGAACACACCACGTGTTTTCCTGACTACAAAACAGCGGATTTAAGCTTATACACCTGGTATATGTATAAAGTACGTGTGTTCCCCGAGTAAGAGTATCTTTATAGTATTGTAGAGTGGATACATGTGAAGTTTGAAAGTTTCAAGAGTTTTCTTCGATAAGTTAATATTTTTTAAGTATGATTAAGGATAACTATATGCTTTTGTTTCTTTGTTCAAGAACATTTACAGTAAGATATAAATTTAGGTTTTATAATTTATCTAATGCCACAAATAATTAAACAGACGATCAGGTTACGAAATAAAGACATATCTGTATGGAATTTATGTTGTAAGTGTTGAAAGTCACCCTCCTATATTTGAAGATAATGAGAAGGTCTGCAAACTCCCATTTACTTTTGCAGGTATGGATTCACGCTATAGTTTTGTATCCTTCCACTATCACCTTGAATCTGTTCTGTCGATTTGCAGCCAATGAATTGTTACTGGCTACTGAAATGTCGCCTTTGATATGATTAAGTAGACCCACTGTTACTCCCGGGAACCTTCAAGAAAATCCTCATTTCACAGTAAAATTACTCGCACAATAATAGCGCAATTTTTCAATTACTATTTTTGGATTCCACAAGTTTGACTTCTTTGAAGATTCTATAATCCGCTAGTTGTACGGATATTAATATTCGAAAGAAAATGCTATGATGTTTCGGAAGCATTTAACTTGGAGAGACATAGCCTATTCATGCTTCTTCTATGATGCCATTGAGTTTTAACAATTTGTAATACACGATGTATTTGAGATGTGAATATATGTATCCTTTTGTTTAATAAAACACGCCAAGTTTTTGTGACATACCCTGTACAGATGCTCTATAAGTACACCATTCGTGATTCTACAAACATCAACACGACAATCGAGTTTCCCTGTCTGACCTCCTCAAGTTGTTTTTCTCTCACATACGACCTACGCACCCTGTCTCTCGAAATTTCGCATACCACTTTCGAATGGAATTGTTAGATGGTAGTTTGTTTCCCGAATTTGGTGAGGAATTGCAGGTGAACAATTGTCACTTAACCGATTCGTGCAAAATATAGGCATACAAAACGCCTTCTCACTGCCATTCGCCGCCATCTTAGTAAACTGCGCTCCAAACGGAGAAATGCATCATGAAAGAAAATTTCACGAATTTCTTGGTTCATCAGTGTAACACTCCTATAACAAGAAGTGTATTGTGTATGAACATGGAAGAATTAGTACAAAATTTTAATCTTAATTCCTCCATGTGCATAACACATTGTTAAAACCCCAACAATCGCTTTCAATAGCCCTGTACTATTAAAATATTCTCCATACATATAAAAGCTGTTGATAGTATCGATGTTAAAATAAAACTCCCATGTTTATCGAATACAATGACAGTTGCTAGGCAACAACTTATGTAGTATCTAGTAATCATATTTATATTAGTGCCTTGGTTAGTTGCACGCCAAATTAGATACTTGCATGCGTCCTCATTTGTTATGCAGGAAACAGAACTGATTAAACAAACCAGCTTTGGCTCCCATTTCTTTTTCCACTCACTTTTATGCAAAGGCCAAACAACGTTATATAATACTACAACTACTATACCAGTCGTACTTGTTTTAACATATACTTTTTTGGCAACAGTAAAAGATTATGCGATTATAAACTTTATAATATTGTTTGATGTTTTATTTTATTTTTGTTTATCAAACATTAGTGTGCAAACAATAACGTCAGCTTTTTACTTTCATGTTAGATTAGTTAGTTCAACCGCAACTAAGGTAGTCGTTTGAAGTTTTAATGGACTGAATTTGTGACCTTTGGGCATCCTTCGTTCAGAGTTCAGACTGTGTAAGATAGGGAAAAGGATGTGGGAAGAAGAAAGTCCGCCAGGGTCTAGGGTAAATGCAAATCCCGTCATCAGCCAGGTATAATAAAAAAAAGTAAAAAAGTAAAATACCTCAGTTAGAATGACCTACCACTGGGTTCAAAATTAAAATATTCGAAATGCCAAACCCACGCTCTACTGACTGAGCTACGGCTGCTCACTAACTTTGCTGGAAAGTTATTAAATTAAATACTGTCTAATTATTTGCATAGTTTCTATCCGCAATTTATTGGGATACCAGGTACAGTACATGCAATATCAGCTCCTGTTTAGACTTATAACTAGGGCTCGGATTTTTAGAATTTTATAAACATAGGCTTTCTTAAAGAGATGGTTCAACCTATTTTAGGATTTTATTGTTTTTCTAACATAAAAGTATTAAACTGACAAATATTTACATTAAAAGGAAATAGGTAGCAAATATATTTCAACCGCAAACACATTTTTCCTTGATATGGTAACAATTTACTGAACATAAAGAAAAGAAAAATGTTTTTTTAATTTTAAAAAATATTCAAAGTTCCTATTTTCTCAATATTAAGTTAAAGATTGCCATTCAAAACAAAAACTTGTAACACCACACGATTATTTTTTTTTACATTAAATCATAAGCAGTAACCTGTTGGAGCACAATAACAATTAAATTTAATTTTAAAACTGCATTCATTGTCTACATATGAAAAAATAATAGTTTTTAATTTGTTGACACAGACAGAGTATTATACAATGCAATTACCAGATTCCGGCTACATGGCTACCAACATAAAACTCTGCAAAACATCCACATGCCTAATGAAAACAAGAATTGATCCGAATATTATCTTAGTCATTTAGGCAACTTTGGCTCAGGCTGAACGAAAATAAAAACAAACAAACTTTAAAACAAATGAACAATCGTGCACGTTCTTCCTATTAATCGTAGGCGTTTCTTGTATTAATGTCTATTTTTTTTTAAATGTTCAATTTAACCATTTTTTAGGTTTTTAACTCATTTTAGCCGTTCTTAGGTTTTATAGGATTCACATATTTCAATGAGAAATGAAGGAAAAGAAAATATATGTTACTATAGTGATGTTGGCAAGTAAGTAATATAATAGGTTAAAACCTAAGTATCCGGGTCCAACTTATAACTTTTTTAATCGTGCATAAACAAAATTGTTTACTTTTTAGTACGAAATGTTTAAGGAAAATACGTTTTATTTTTTTTTATTGTTTTTTCCGAGTTATTTCGGTGTTCGAATATTTTACTCAAGCTGATGATTTGTTACCCAAATCCTAAAGTGTTCTGCAACCAGTCAAACGCAACATCATTGAGGGCTAGTATTTATTTCAGGATAAAGAAGTCCATATTAAAAAATATTAAAATATGCTTTAAAAATATATAAATATATGAAAGTAACAGTGGAATATTGTAATGTCGCCTGACTTGCGTCGCTGTGCAAAATTCCATCATTGCATGACGTTGGGAAATGAGTTAAATTAACGTCGCAAGATTTGAGGACACGATGAACCATTGTGAATTAAAGAAAAGTGTGTAAAAAAAGCAAAGTAATGTTCTTATGAATGAAAAGGAGAAAAAACTTGACCTCAGTGGAACTCGAACCTACTATCTCCCGTCCACCGATCCAACGCTTTCCCCGTATACGTTAGCCGGCCAGCTTTCGAACGGGGGCTCTTTCGTCCCGTTCAATACTTGAATACAACGTTCAAAGATTTTTTGGTAAAAATAAATCTAAGATAATTATATTTCTACATTACGTATTACATGCAATTTACTTTGTAGTTACCAATGCTAATTGCTATAAATGTAGTTCTGAGAAAACACGTATGAGTGTGCATAGAATTAAAGATAGATAGAAAAATAAAACATGTAATAATTGTATCAAAGAAGGTATTTCTCTTTTCCAAAAGTTCTCTTGTCTATAATTAAGCGAAATTTCCCGTCTGTGACTTCATAATTAAGATGGCAAAAAGGGGGCATGATACAGGAGAGCCAAAGCTATTGTAAAAAGAGAAGAAAAAAATATTCTGGCGCCACAAACCTGACCAGTTCTACAATACAGCACGTGAAGAGAGTGCAATTAAAAGACAAAATTACCAAAGAAAGACTACAGTGATCTCCACATCAGTGAAAATATTTATTTTCCACCAGAGCATTTTTTTTTTTTTTTTACATTAATGAATTCTACATATATCTGTGAAATAAGCCTGTCTTAAGTCATAGATTATATCTAACGGCAGATACTTTCCGGGGTAAGAGGGGTAGGAAATTAACTGTCTGGTGCACAATTTTCCATGATAATCGGAAACGTGTAAACAATTGTTTGTGGAAAACAGGTAAAACTTAAATTTCAGAATATAAACTGGAACAAATATTTCTCTTCTTTATATAATTATTTGCTATGGGTTGAACAGGGAGTTAGAAATTCGTCAAATGTTACAAGGATGACGTCCCTCGGTGAACATTTTTGGGACAAGCATGGGTAAGTTAGCAGCAGTCAGGATTTTGGTTTTAGGTACCATTCAGAATTCCACCGACTGAAACTGAAAAAAAAACGAAAAATAAAATGTACCGTTATACGACTAGGACCTTCGTGTGTTGCCAGTACTGTTCTAATATCCACAACCGTAACTAGTTGACCACGGTAAATACTTTTTTCAGTGCAAGTTCGTATTCTAAAATTTTATGTCACTTTGTCCCAAAGTTTTGGATAGAAACCTAAAGTAATTTTTACGATATCCACAACTAAAGATACTCAAGTATTAAAATACCAATGAGACTATTCCGTGAAAGATATATGCATTCGTAGATATAGGTATCCACAAGAGACTGCGCTATGGCCACATAAAATGAATAAATGACAATAAAATAAAGTAAATTCCGAAAAAAGTTGAATCTGTTTCCAAGTTAGAAATTTTTTTTTTTTTAATAACGTCATCATTTTGTATTATTCAAACGGAAATATCTGTGTTATCTCTCATGCTAAATGTGGTGTCAGGGGTAGGAGTCATTCTTGTTTCTTTCTGAACAAATTAAAAGTCAATTATACCTACTTATTTATGCCCTATACTCCATAAATAAACTAAAAGAATACTCCAAACAACGGTGACGGGACCGTTTACAGTTCTTTCCAGGTTTAACATTAAGCGTCTTATCCTAACTACTTATACAACCTGCGTGTACAGCTATGCAATTCGGGTTGCATATAATGAAGAATATTAGAAAGTGTCAACGGAGGTTACTTTGAGGAAAAGCTGATACATCAAGAATTAACAAGTTTTATTTGCTATTCCGTGAACGATACACGTCTGAACTATTCTGCCAATGTAAGGTATTAAGTTTATTTACTGTCGGAATTTGTTGTTTATTTATATGGTTCTAATAGAAAAATTAAAAAGAAAATATTTCTAAAGTGCAATTTTTTGTCAAAAAATATTTGCGTCATTTATCATCATATTATTAGACCCCCCCTTTTTTTCTTTGTTAATGTGGGGTTATTTTGGCCATTATTATATTTTGTATTATACAAAATTATGATTCACCCGAAGTACCAATACCGATATGCAATCTGGTGAATAAATTGCACTTGAAACAGAAATTTGGAAACTTAGAAAAAGTGGTGAATTGATTATTGTGTGTCTTTCTCTAAAAGGAAGAAATAAATGTTACGTGGTATTGTAAAAGAAAACCGTCAGACCCATAAGGAGCTCTTTCAAGATGTATATATATATATATATATGTGTGTGTGTGTGTGTGTGTGTGTGTGTGTTAAATTAGCTAGATTTCAGAGAAAATTGTTGAGCAATGACACCAACATTTTATTGGCCAGAACAACTTGAAAGTGAAATTTGTATCGAAGATATTAAATAATTTTACAATCACCTGCAACTGATATGAGAGATGGTACAGTTTTGCTTTAATGTAAACTTTGAGAATATTGATTTGTCTTAATGGAAAAAGTATTATTAGATTACTTCCATAGAGCGATCTTTTTTTTTTTTTGTAATAGCTTGCGTTGTTAGCATTTGATATGATTACAATAGCTTTTGTATTTGCGCTGCATAATAACTTGGAATATGACAGCGGGTTTCTTTTTACTCCCGACTATTAAACGAGTTCTCACTCCTCTAGTATCCGGAAAGTTATGAATAGCGTTCCAGAAATTGCTGGCTTCAAAAGTTTCTCAAACGAAAGTAAACCTGTCATGACAGTTTAATTGAAAGGTAACATGTTTATCATTATCGTATATCATTTTTCCAAGTCAATAGAGCAAATATGTATCTTGCATTGCCATAACATCCAGGTGTACCGCTACACTAAATGTAAATCTATCATTTCTGTGAAGCTTTCCATGATCTTTTTCTCCATTGGTTTACCGTGCCGGCATGTTTCTGGGGAAATTCGTTGAAATTTAAAGGTTCTTTGGATTATTTGAATTTCCATTTTTCATTTATCTCTGATTTGAGCTGTGAACAAGAAACAACACGTTACTTATTGAAATTTCTTATTTGACATTTGAAGACATGTACATGTTTCAAATACAGCAACTTCAAATACTGTCAAGGAGTCTTTATTTTCAATACAATTGTAACTTAAAGTTAGTAGATAATGTTTGTGTACAACATAAAATGAAATTATGAATAATACTGTTATATATTAACCTATTTTCATGATTTAGCCGCCAAATGAAAGGGAACGATCTGCTCTTAATTTTCTTGTGTTCAATTGTACCTCGACATACACAAATACCCCAGCCATGAGGTCAGAAAACATTATGCCCAAAGTAATGGCATTTAAATTCTTATAATTCCTACATAGATTCAGAGTTACCATTAACATCATCATAAATTATATAAAAATGGTGTAGGAGAGAAAAAATTAACTTGATATGACATATAACAAAAAAGTTTCAGTATTATTTATTTTCTCCTTTTATTGTTCAAAGTCACCCCCGTTTACGGGTACTATTCCCACGGCTAAGCAAAGACGGGAATATGAGCTTATAAATTGTTATTTTTTCGTGTATGTACGAGTATATTGGTTTTATTTTTCTAGCTGTCTTGTGCTATATTTAAATTGCGGGGTCTTAAAAATGATTGCGTTACAAGTGATATAAGAAATGAAATTAATATTTATTTATATATAACACGAAATTCATATTTTATACAAAGATATATTGAATCCTAATGTATAAAGTACAAAGCATGAATATTTTGTTACACAAACTCTTTTGTTTTTAAGTATAATTTGCATCCCTTTGCTTCTAAGCCCTTTCCTGAAGATTATATAACAAGGTGAGAAAATAACTTGGAAAATGACAGCGGGTTTCTTTTTACTCCCGACTATTAAACGAGTTCTCACTCCTCTAGTATCTGGAAAGTTATGAATTACGTTCCGGAAATTGCTGGCTTCAAAAGTTTCTGAAACGAAAGTAAACCTGTCATGACAGCTTAATTGAAAGGTAACATGTTTATTTTTTTTTCACTGCCTTTGTAAACTCCTCCCACAGATCTCTCGCGTGGATAAGACTTTAAAAAACACACACACTCTCTCTCTCCTCACAGGTTGATTTCCACAAAAATCTTTTGACAACCTGAGAATACCTCGACAGCTGTATATGGTTGACAAATTGCAGCAGTGAGAATAAAAAAAGTGGGGGGGGGGAGCTGCAGGATGAGAATCCAGTACAAGTTCACCCACTTCTTTGGTCTGGTCTTTCCCATATTTTAGCGTTCTGCCTCATCGACCGGTTAAAACTGTTTCCCAAGTACATGCGCACTAACAGAGTGTATCTGGCAACAGTGGAAAGAAGCCTTTACCTCTTTTTTTCTTTGTTTTTTTTATGTGAGTGTGTTTTTTATTTTATTTTCCTGTTGAACGACTCCGTCGCACCGTTTGACTCCACTGTTGGCAAAAATCCCTTCTTTTCGTACCTGACTTGATTCCGTTCGGTTCGGCTCGGTCACAGCGTAGTATAGTAAAAGAGACCCGACGCGAGCATCGTGTTCCCGACACAGCCTAGGTTTTCCCCGGGAAGATCACTTAGCTGCAGAGGTGCAGAAAGCACCACAGAAACCAAACAAACACTTTCTTCTTGAACTTGACAAAGTCACTCGATGCTTTACAACTAACAGAATCTTCTACGGTGGTGCTGGAAGGGTACGAGGAGGGTGCAAAGCCAAAATAATGACCTTTGTACTGTAAAGGAGATTATCAGCGTGCAAATATATATACAGTATTGAATGCTATTAAAAACAAAGAAATGATTACACACTTTTACAGTGGAAAACTCTACTGATAAAAAAAGAAGGAAACGAAAAAGACGTTTTGTATACAGCCCCTCTCAAAATTTCACCCCCTATTCTTATAATATTACAAACGTCAACGATTTTTTAAAAAATATAAGAAGCAATTACGAACAAAATGCTATAGTTTCTGTTTTCAAATAAGTCTTTCACTAAATATTCTAAAAGAATTACTGCGTTTTCTTTATTTCTTTGTGAAATATTTAAAAATTCTATTGCAAAAAAATGTGTCATTCAAAATTGAGCGTACACTTCCTAAAGGTCTCCGTAAAAAAGGTAAAGCTATCCCCTGTGCGATACGCATGTGCCGTGAATGGCGCATGGGGGATGTGGAGGTAGCGCTTCACATTTACTTGACCTACGGAACGAAGTGAGGAGGGGTGATCGATCCCACACTCGACCGCCTTTACCCTCCCAAGGTACCCAAGAATACCAAGGACACTTCGGTACTCAATTTGATAGGAGGCTGAGTGCACCTCAGAGCGCCAGGCATGGGAACACTGTGAGAATAGTCTCCAGTGTCCTGGCCGGGATTTGAACCCGGGCCGCCCGATTCGTAGTCAGACGCGCTACCGCGGCGACTCCGTACACAATCAAATAGTCCTTGAATCAAATTCTTGAATAAGTCATTTGACAAACTCTTTTCGAGCAAAATGGGGTACGTTTTATATAGGCCCTATAGGATTTCTTTGACGAAAAGTTTTTGATTTAAGAACTTGCAGGGCGATCTTATCCAGAGATTAATTTGACGGTCTGCGGAGGCCTTAAGTCACGTAAAAAATGATAAAACTAAAAGCAATCCATTGGTAAGGAAAACAAAAATACAAAAACAAGTTATATTAATGAATTTTAAGAATAATACAATATATCTGTTTTATTGCATAACATTTCGACTATATTCTTTAGTTGATTTTTTCAATCGAGTTTTCATGTAAGTTTTGATTAATTTCTTCCAGTAATATCTGGGAATAAATTTTATTTTTATTATTTTTTGCGACAAAAGAATTTCATATTGAGGTAATTTAAGAACCTTGGATCTACATATAAAGTTATACTCATACATTATTTTTATTCGAACATTACAATGATGTAGCGTTTTCCCATTAACTTGACAGGTTCCAGCAAGACTGGATTGTCGCAGAAACCTCCAGATGTGATGTTTGGTACCTGCATTGTGGATGATTTACAACAAAATTACATGATTTTCTAACCTATGTCTGTGAATTTTGTGATCAATGTTTCCATTGCATATAAAGAGAAAAATAATCAAACCTGACTTTTCTAACCCTGTTCAGTGAAGCAGAGCATTTTTCCGAAAGCCGAAAGGAAGAAAATGTAATATTACTTTTAAAAAAATAAAAAGAAGTTGAAGTGGACAGGATTCGAACCTGGCTCCACAGGCACACTGAACCGATGTTTTCTTACCTAGACCAGGACCTAGAATTGCTACTCAGGCTTTCCGAATGATATTTATAGCTCGTTCAACAGTCTGTTAAAAGAGTGCACTCTATACCCTAATAGGGAAGGGAAAATCTAAGCAAATTAGACGTGCACTTCAAAAGCCTAAAGGTTACAAGCGTAACCTCCTGCAAAAGGACATAAATATGGCATTATTCTTATGATTCATTACAATGTTCACAATACGTGTTGCCACACTTTTTATATTACGTTAGAGTTACACATCTAACGTACTGCAGACTTAACACTATTATTCGCTGCTAGCAACTATAATTCAAGCTGCACATAAGAAGCATTTGCATATGGCAGAGTCAAAGTTTATATATTATTATGGTTTTTACATTCTTTTCCTTAGTTCACAATGGTTCGTGGTGTCCTTAAATCTTGCAACTTTAATTTAACTCATTTTCCAGCGCCATACAGTGATGCAATTTTGTACACGAACGTAATTTGGGTGATAATACAATATACTACAGTTACTTTCATATATTTCTATATTTTAAACGCATATTTTATGTTTTATTTTTAGTACGGACCATAAATAGAAGATGAAGAGTTTGACGGGTTGCAGAACACTTTAGGATTGGGTCACAAATCATTAGCATGGAAATAGTATTGGAACAGAGAAGTAACGCGAAAATAATAATAAAAGCACCTTTTAAAGACATACTTTTCTTAAACGATTTGTACTAAAAAGTAATATATATATATATTACTTTTTAGTACGAATTATTTAAGGAAAGTATGTCTTATTTTTCTTTTTAACAAGAACCTTCTCTTAGGTTAATATTGAAACTAACACAGAAAATTCAAGACCTTGTCTGTCATGCTATTAATTCAACATGCTATTTCAAATATTGAGTTATGTTACGTGGAAATTTATGATTTGTTTATTTTTTACTATTTATGCCTAACTCCATGTAAATTATAATTATCTATTGGTTCAGCACCTATAACATTGCTCCATACTTGAATTATGTTAATCCACAGCGACGGCAGTGTCAAAATGAACAAAATAATTTGAGAGAACAAAACGTGCGTTTTAAATTTAAAAAAAAAAAACTTATTTGGATAAATTGTTAGAATGACTCATTCTATACCAAAATTAATTATAGATTAATGTAAATGGCAACATCACGAATTACAGGTCAATAAAATCTCTGCTGAGTGAAACAAACGTAAGAAAATAGCAGCTATATTTGAATATGGGAAAACTCTGCCGGTGTAAAACGTTTTAAAAGGGAGTAGAAAATGCAAACCACAAGCCAGATACATCCAGAAAGAGACTACATGAAACAAAATACATATACGTTCTCAATATATGTGAGGGTTTGTTTATATTCCCTCCACATATTTGTCTTCTTCAAAACTGCATTGACTTAATTTAATAAATTAGGGTGAACAGTTTATCTAATGAACGGACAATTATAACATCATATAAATTTATGACTGTCAACACAGAACCGATGTAATAAACAGAACATGTGAAATCTCCATTTTAAGTCGGAATAAAAATGGTTTACTGTTGTACATACACTTGTAATATCTTCTATATTCTAAAGAAAATCGAAAAGAAAACGTTGACATTTGCGACCATGAACAATATTTAACAGTTGTGAAAATTTCGCTTTGAAACTTGAATTGATGAAAATGTAATAAGTTGTTCATAGTATTCTGAAGTTTATTATATACATTAATCTATTCTTTTACAAATGGAATGAAATGTAGACTATTAACAAAATTATGGAATTCATCAGCAGGTATGGCGCAACAGCTTTCATGAGCCTACTCTAGACAAATAGCACACTGAGCCCAATTTTCTTTTTCCTTGTTAAAAGTAACACAATAATTTTGCTACATAGCTTAGCTTCTTTTCTTGCTATTTATTCATCCTTCTTCTCTGTTTATTTTAATATTTATAGGTCATATACACAATATTTCTCATCAGTCGTTCCGTAGTATTATAATAAAGAGAATAAGGTATTCACCCGATATGACAGGAAGTATTTTCTTGATATGTATTAGAGAAACTGCCAGCCTTTTCTTCAACATGTTACCAAAATCTGTCATCCTCGTAGAAGGGTTTCTCTACACTAATCGCTAGCCAAATCAGGCGTATTTTTCCATAACATCGTTCAGTAGCAGAGACTCGCTCTCTCCAATTGTTCCTGTTTTAAATTTCTTCGTTGTGTCAATGAACAGAAATTGCGAAATTCCACTTTGCCGGTCGTTTCACTTTACCCGCCCTTCCGTTATAACAATTTTCCATCGGCAATTCTAGCTGCATCTGAGTGCGCATTTCTTTATTGTACTGCCATGTATGTCCTAAAACAGTCTGAAAAGTACAGTTTCATTGTGTATTGATGAAGATACGCTGCTTACGAATCTGTATTAAGAAGGTATCGGAGATTTAAACATTCCTCACGCTGACCACTTTTCTCATAACTACCAACAGAGCAACACTCAAGCCCTTCTCCTTCATTTCGTTTAAAAGTCCCTGTTTCTTGTGTGGAACCACTATTTTTATCAACGTCGATTTTCTTTTTTCTAAATCGCTGTTTCAGATGTGCTTTATGTGAGGTTAGCGCTGACTTTGGTAGTTTGTAGCGTCATAGAATGCTCCAGAGCCATTCTCTTGTTGGGAAAGAGAGAATTGATGTTCGCTGTAATTTGGGAATCTGGACCATTGCTGGCCCACCATCTATCTGGTCTTAAAAGGGAAGGAAAGTAACTTTCATCCATTAGCTTTTAGTAGTTTGCTAGTTCTTTTCCTTAAAAATAAAAAAAAGATCTGTTTAAGGGACTTACTTAGTAAGTTCACGCAAGTCTTTCGTTTTATTTTTCAAATACCTTTCTAATATACTTTATGTGAATTAGTGGAATCCCTTTAAAGGGTATCATTTCTTATTAATATTTTAGTCAAGATTAGTTTTAATTTCAACTCTCAAACTGTAATTTTTGCTCGATATAATTTCAAAGTAACTCTAAAATTTCTAGAATTATCAAACTTTAGCAGCAGCGTATTGATACGGCTGAAATTTCGAATTTTCCTTTATTTATTTACTTAAATTACATTTCATGGTACCTACGGTCTGTCACCAGTCTGGAGCATAACGTCACTCGGCGATCACTCTTTCAGCAAAGAGAAGGTAGTGCCTAAGGCCTTAGTCTATGAATCATCTCTCCATTCGCCAGGCGAAACAGAGGAATTTCCTAGACCAGAGTTTCTTAACTTTTTAAATCCAAGGACCAGTAATAAGTCTGTAACAATTCTACAGATGACTAAGTTGTATGGTCCTAATTGTTTTTAAAAAAATGTATAGGTTTTATCGACATTTAGGGCATAATATGCAATTTTAACATAATAAATCTTAGGGTATGTTTATAATACTTATGCAAACAGTAAAATAAAGTCGAAGTAAAGTATTAAAGTGAATCATCACTTAGAATTATATTTTTAAGTGTGGGTGTGAACCATCTATCCCATCTTCAATGACCACAAGTTGACAAACGCTACCATAGACAATCGCAGTGAGCATGGCCGGCAGCAGAACTCGAAATTGTGTGCCTTCCTAGCGCCGAACAAAAATCCGCGACTATTAACACTAATTATGGGAGTAATTTGCTAAATTTCTCGAGAGAAAGCTACTATTGATCAATCTGTGGCTATTTAATGTGAAACTCAAGGCTGATTTAACCTTTCAGAATGATTAGAGTTGTAAACGTCAGTGAAGTCCTTGCTAGGGCACTTCTTTTAAACAGAATACTTATTTCAGCCCAACAATGCTAACGAGCCCTTCGCTTTTTTCTCATTATTATAAACTATTTTCTATATCGACATTTTAAGAAACCAATAAAATGCGTATAGCAAAGTCGCCCAAAGCGACATAGACTCCTAAAGTAGCATTACCTTCTTTCTTCTTCACGTACTGTTGCACCTCAGCGGAAGAGATCGTTACAGCGAATCACTTTCCCTAGTTATGGCGTCACTTATACAACTATAAGATATTTGTATGTTAGTACCAATTGAAAATTTAGGGAATTTCTAAATGTTGTTAATTTTCGCACTCAAAATTCATGACACAACCTTATTTCGTGCTTTTGCTATAAATTAAAGATTTTAATATGTAATCAATGTGGCTACTTCGAAACAGGTTTATTTAATTGTCATTAAAAATGTTAGTGACGGCAGCCATCTAAAATGTCTTACTGTTCAATCATGGGTTTCTAAACTAGCATCAGAGCATTATCTATAGTTTCTTGGCATATAGCGAGTGCGCGGGAGTTGATGAACACTGTATATATTAACGACCATTGCAAAAACACTTCATTTCAGTATCCGTAAACTTATTTACCAACAATCTACTTCTTAGATATTTTTATTTCTCTCTGTTATTTTTTTTGTGAAACTATAACACAAGTTCTGTTTTGCATTTTGTAGTGTTTATTTGAAGATCCTTAATAAAACAATATACAACACAAAGGTGGAAAACTCATACTAAAAAGGTTTGCTGAAACTTAGGTTTACTTATGCCTCCACTATAACGTTTACGCTTACTTAATATAAAAAGGACATTTTAAAATTTTAACATCCTGTAGTTTTATAAAAAAAATATTTTAATTGGAATTCGTGAACGTGAATGCAAAGTTGAAAGTTAATTTATGATCTGGTATTAGTCTGGAATAGATTTCACAAATTTAAATGCAGTTCTTTGCTTTTTGTAGTTGTTTATGTATAAAAAGTAAAATCGTATGACACTTTCGCCAACTTTTCTTCTACAGTTTAAGAAAGTACAGCCTAAATAAGAAAGATTAAGCAAATAATCAATATTTTTACAGTTTAATACACTGTTTATAATAAAACCTTATAAATAAAACTCAAAATCTGTGGATATGCATGCATGTACGTATACTCGTATAGGTACTGTCTGTTACATGTTATAGACTCTACTGACTTTTACGGTTTACTACGGTTGCATATACAGAAGGAGAAGAGAAAATCAGAGATACGGGAACAATGGTGAACTAGTTCAAAAGTACATTGTTGAGTCGCATCTGAACTATTTTCTCCTAGCTTCTTCTATTTACCGAGATTGATAGTAATTTTAGAGACACCCTTTAGTTTATTCGCGCTACGAGAAGCCATCCTAAGTTTATACTGAAAACCTATTTGGGTCTTCGATTTTCACATACAGCAAAAGACATTGTGCAATTTGTGTTAAGCTTATAAGAATAGCTTCGGTTGGAATTCGAAACTGTAATCTTATGATTTGTACACCAAAGCATACTGTTTCCTTTTCCCGCCCGCCAGGAAATCCAAGAAAATCTTCGATCCTCGCGTGCGCGGCGCTTGTGCACCTTCTAATTACCAGAGGGTCATGAATGGTATAAAGTTGGAAAGCTCATGAAATATAGGTTCCTTAGACGTAACATTTGTACCTGTTGTCTAGAGTAATTAGCAGATGAGATTTTATATGTGTATTTTATCGATTCGTTCCTTCCACAAAATGGCGCAATTTATATGTAATAAAAATATGTCAAAAGCAACGTCAATTTTCCCCCTCGGTCTTTGTGTCCAATAATAAATACCTACACACAAAAGTATACCGGTATATGTGGTTAGTTTATTAGTTGTTTACCATTTTAAGACAACAATCATGCTTGTAGATCACTTTGGGAGCGATATGCTCTCTCAAACTGCAGGAGGGAGGGAAGATATGGGAAACACTACATTACCCTCCTTTCCCTTATTGTCAGACATTAAAGATGCATAACATGCATTTCAGCAGTTAGTTTCCTCCCGAAACTTTTGTCATCTAAATCATTCTTCTACCGTAATTAGGAGCTGAGATATAATTTCCGAAAGCCGTAACTTATATATTAGTCATTACGAGTGAAGATGTTGGACCACTAGACCACAACGGTTGAACTGTCGATTTCTATTCGGTTTTCGCATTCTCTGTTGCAGGAAAACTGTTCATGGGGGAATGTCATCTCTCAGAGTGACGGGTTTAGCCCCAAAATGTGTCTGTTCAGTCCATACATGTAAAATTAAAAAAAAAAATGAGATGCATGACTAATTTGCAAGTTATGGCTTTTGGAGATGTTAACATCAGCTCCTATGTTAATGTGTTCATGTGTTGTATGCCCAGAAAACTTCGCAGATATATATTTTTTTCTAATTTTCATCAGCAAATTAGTCAGATTAATCTTCGTCTCTTGTGTTGGAGTGCTGAACGTAGAGAGACACTACAACCCAATAATTCTCAGTCCGCAGAACAAGAGTATTTCATTTGGTTTCATGGTGTTGCGGTCAGCTGTCAGAAAGGTGAGTGTGCTCCACCGGAACCACTGCACCAAAATCCACTGCAGTGGTGTCTCTCGTCCTTGACTGAAATCCAAGAAATAGGTCTTGTCTGTACCCAAGCGTATTCCACAGGTATAGGAGCTTTCACATTAACTAAAAGACACAAGAAATGAAGAGAGAGAGAGAGAACATCGCACTAGAAACCAGATGCAGTGAGCTGTTTCGTGTTGTTAGGAATTTCTCCAATTCTCGCAACTAAAGCATTTCTCACTTCTGTGATAAACACAATACTGATATGTACAATGTTTATAAGCTATCAAAATGTGATTATCATTAACAATATAATGCGTAATAATAATTTCATTTTACCGAAAGTAGCAAGTCATTCAAAATAGTTTAGCCCTTTAGACCCATATTTATTTATTGTCCAACTTTTTAATAGAATACCAAGTATTAATACAGATGTCTAGTTTACATTTACTAACCATAAGGATTCACAATTAGCATCAGTGTTTTACTCAGCACTAAATATAAACTGACAGAAAATTACCGTTTTAAGATACAGGATTACGAATATTATTAAAGTATTTTAAAATAAAAAACGTGATCTTAGTTACATGATGTATTTTTCTATTACGCGTAACATGTTTACAGTAAAAGAATGGAGGAACTTAAACACCCGATTGCAAAGACCTAGGCTAGACCATGGTTTAGACTAAGCTGGTGCATTTGAAAATTGATGTGAAACACTAAACCTAACTTAGACTAAGACTAAACTCCGTCTTTGTGATCGGCCCAATGACTTCACTGTTATGACGTCACACAATGTCATCGTATCCGGAGTGCAGTTATTCTTTCCAATTGTACTGGTTCTGTAGTTCTTACTGACGCTTTTGCTAAATGCCCATTTATTGATAATAATCCATTATTGACCAAATATACGTACATTCTCATGTATATGTATTGGTATACATCTTTAGATGGATTTAATGCATTCTCTTCATGATATCTTTTTTTGAAAGAACTCCTCTTTTCTCGTCTTGAGGTACAGTTGAAACTTTTCCAACTTGTTTACGTCGGGATTCGAACGCGAATCTTGTTATCTGCAGTCTGTCGCTTTAACCACTACTATACCCGGGCATCCGTCTAGTAAAATACATCGAATACGCACTTCATGAGTTCAGACGTGGAATGAAACGGCACAGACATACTTTCATTACAGAATGTCTGTAACCACGGTGCGTGTAGAAACATGACATAGCAACTGTTATTTTTTCCATTACACCTACATTATCGAAAAAATAAAATACTAATATAATGCCATAATACTAATACCTGAACTGTTAATGCATGCAACTCGATTTTTGTCTGTGTATTCTATAGGCTGCTAAGATACAGTAAACAATGTATAAATCGTAATTTCTGAAGATGACAGGTAAACTTAACTAACATATATGCAGTTTACCTCTATAATTATCTCCGTTATGGTGCTTGGTAGTTCGATAACAGTTACTTGGTACTACAGTAATAGTTCGTTAACAGTTACTTGGTAGTCCGATAACAAGAAAACAGTTATGAAAGTCAGAGAAAAACCAAGACGCAAAAAGAACATTTATTTCTCGTATACGAGTAAGTTTTCTGTAGTTCGTAAAGTATAGGGTCTTGAGCTACCACGTTACATATGGATTTGTATTGATAATTAACAAGAAATTCATTCTGAACAAATAACTTCTTTCACATTAATGATTTAGTTACCGTAGCAACCAAGAAAAACATGAGCATAAAATGAACATAAACTAATTCTCAATATCAGCAATCAGGGAAGCGAAATGTGTTTGTTGATTAGTCCAGTGTATAATAATATATAATCAATCATATTACTTTCAGCGTGGGTTAAATGCATATCGTACACAATACGTAGCATTTGAGTTATGATTGTCAATAAAACACGCTCAGTATATTTCACGATATTAGATGTGACCTTTCTCTGAAGGGAACGAATGGGAATACCAAAGAAATTATTCATACGAGAAATCAACTTGTATCAAAACACAGCCAACATATACAAACAGATACGCAAATACATACATGCAATATTCATATTACACTATATGTATATATGAAATATTTACACTCAGCTCCAATCGTTAACATAGCGGACAACTGGTTGGCACTTGGGAAACTCAAAGATTTGAGTTCTGGTACCGGCTATCCTGACTGCGCTTTTCAAGGGGTGTCCTGACTGAATAGCATCTTCCTAACCGATTCCTTCTCAATTCCCTTCCTCTAAAGAGTGCTCGTCGAGAGATGTCATCCTTTGACCTGTGATTGATTTAGGTCATAGTTATACCAAGTGAAAATTAAATGAATAAGGTAAACACTGGCAATTTCGTGATATTTACTAATTTCGAGACATTTGCTAATTTATTTATTAGTCGCCTATTACAGGAAAAGAAATGTCCAATTTACAATATCTAATTTCGAGACATTTGCTAATTTCATGACACAGGTATTTGCAATGCTCCGGCATTAGCAAGAGTTGAATTAAAATTCTCACCGCCAGCTGACTCCAGGAGCAAATGCAATGTATCACGAAATTATCAATGTCACGACGTATACCCAAAATGAAATTCCACTTTTGTATGAGTTTCACAATACAGTAACAACAAGTACCGTAAAGTCCTTCAAGGAAATTTTTGCCTTCTTTCTCGTCGCCATCTTCACGTTTCCTTTTAATCTGTGGCTAAACGTACATAAGCGATTTTCTTCCACCAGCGGAAAGTTCCTCACGGCGGAATTATTTTACATTTTCATTTCCTTTATAGCTGACCGCACAACTTTGTGTTCTGCCATCACTTTGTTAAAGCCGGCCAGGTGGCCGAGCGGTGTGCGGCGGTAGGTCATCGGCTCGAAGGACCCGGGTTCGAGTCCCGGCAGGGGCATGGGTGTGGATTTTAACAGCTAAAGGCGAATCGTGACTGGCCGAAGTCCAAAGTTACTAGACTGGCACATATAAAAATAAAGTTTACCAAAGTTTTATCATTTTGTTAGCATTCTCTCACTTCTAACTTATCTACAGTATGCAACCAATAATACTTTACTGTTTTCTAGCGTTGCGTACTATTCAAGGAAACCCTTCCAAAAGCTTCAGATATATGTAGAAATTCATAGTCTTTAATAGCAAGTTTAATCAAACACGGACTATATTCAAAAGGTATGTACTAGATGTCCTTAAAAAAATGCGCAACCTTCGGGAGATGATTCTTTACATTAAAACAAGAAAAAAGTTCCTTTCAAGAAATTCAAAATTATGCATAGTTTCAGAGCTACGGCGGCATCGTTACAAATGACGCAATATCTCGTACATAATGATATAAGCGATGGTGGCTTAGCAAATCACAATCGAAGTAGCACCCGATACATCTCTTTAAGTACGTCGTGGTTCAGGCGGTAGCGCGTCTGACTACGAATCGAATGGCCCGGGTTCAAATTCCGGCCAGGTCACTGGAGACTTTTCTCGCACTGTTTCCATAGCTGGCACACTGAGGTGCACTCAGCCTCCTATCAAATTGAGTACCAGAGTGTTCTTGGTATTTCTGGTCACCTTGGGAAGTAAAGACTGTTGAGCGTGGATCGAACTCAGTTCGTGCCGTAGATCCAGGATATGTGGAGGGCAACCTCCACATTCCCCATGCGTCGTCCACGGCGCGTGCGAATTGCACAGGGGATAGCTTCTCATTTTTACCTTTATCTTTATGATTGTGGGAGTATCGTATAGCCAGTTTTTCATTTCTTGTTGAGATATGACGTCATATATGATGATACCCTTCTGAAAATTTTTAGAGCTTTCCATTCGTAGGAGAGATAGAAAGTACTAATATAGATATATCTACAACGCTTGTTTAGATTTTTTCTTACAGCATGAGTGTTTTGAGTTCTTAGGTTTTGGGGTCGTGAGATTCGCGGTTTTAGAAACTGATGTCATTTGCGGTTATAAGAAACATGATAGGACTTAAAGTTGCTTTTCTACGAGTACAAGATCCCTTATCCGGTCGGAAACCGCAAATTATACGACCTGTAAACCACACACCAATTTACAAACTACTGCCGGATTTATCTGGCTTTTTTTCATGCTTGATATCTTCATTCACAATAGTTTCGAAATACTTAAATTGGTAAGATTGTCATATTTTCTTTTCTTCAATTTTCAAGTTCATGAAAATTTACTTGTTTCTAGTCCCCATTTATTCCAAATTCTATATGTTTATACCCATTCGAAGTTCTGCAACAACTAGTGTTACTTTAAGATAAAGATAAAATGAATTGAATGGGCGGTAACAGCACTATGGCTTACGCCCGTCCCGTATTGTTACTTTATTCTAGCTTGCCGAGAAAGAGCTTACAGACAGGCTACAGTGACAATCAGCAATTTAATTTAATATCCAACACCTAAACAGACAGCTGTAAACGAAACTCGTAACATGTCCGAAAAGTGTAGTCCCTTGTCGAATACTCTTCCGGGGGGGGGGGGGACAAGGATAGAAAAGGTACAGTCCAGGACCTCGGAAATGCCTGGTAAAACCGGAGAAAATCCTAACAAACAGCAGTCAGAATCCCAGCAGGGTTCCAAATTATTTGCGTCCCCGGTAACGTCTTAAAGTCTGTGACAGTACCCGCTATACCACATATGTTGGGAACTAATTACTATCACTGGAAAAGATAGTTTGATATTTGAAAATGCGTCAACAAATCACGATATGAAACGGTTGAGCTTGCAGAGGTGTGTGTGTACCAGTTTACCAGGCTGTCCCAGAAGTCCTGCACCATCAGCACACTGACCCGCATGAGGTAAAACTGTGGGAGGAAAGGTGGCGCCACCAGTGAAAACTGTTGTCAGGCATAGAGGACAGGTTCGTGGGATCAATTGTACGCAAGTACTGCGTGTGTAACGAGTGTTTCCGGAAAGTCAAGAAGGGCAACATGAGTGAGGACCAAATTGCAATTCGAGCTGTGCTTCGATTTTTATGGCAAAAAGGACTGACTAACTGCAAAAGCTGCAGCGGAGGAAATTTGTCGTGTAGAGAACGAAGCAGTACAGGATCGATCGACAGCTTCCCATTGGTTCAAAAAATTTACTTTGGGTGATTTAAGCCTCGCGGACAAGCCCAGCAAGTGTACAACTCCGATGGACATTAACGGCCCTCAGCAAGATGCTGTGAGTGCTGAACCACACTCGAGTACACGTGTTAGCAAGTGGGGTTGGGGCATCCAAATCGACAGTAAACCGTCCCTTACGTGACATAGATTACGTCAAAAAACAGCTCCGACAAAGTCCTCATGAGCTGACACAGGAGCAGGCCCAGCGCAGAGTGGCAATGTGACAGACTTTGTTAAAAAAAAAACGCGTGATCTTCGTTTCTGGAGGAGAATTGTGACAGGCGATGAGAAGTGGGTGTTTCCGAAAAACCCTGCCACACGGAAACAGCGGGTTAAAAAGGACAGGGAACCCTAACCAATGTGAAACAGGACAGATTTGGGAAAAATCTCATGCTGTGTGTTTGTTGGAATATTGACGTTATAATTCATTTTAAGTTTGTTCCCTAGGGTCGTGCTGTAACAGGTGAACTGTATTCTGAACAATTACGCCGAATGTATGCCATACTCAACGAGAAATATCAGGCATTAACGAGGAGGAACAGTTTATTGGTGCAAATTGACAGTGCTCCGAGTCATCGGTCACGAAGTGTGACCAACACCATGACTAAACTTGACGGGTTTGGGTTGTTGCCTCATCCTGCCTATAGTCCAGATGTTGCACCTCAGATGATGGTTTGTTTTGCTCTCTCTCACATTTCTTGTGTGGTTGGCAATTCAATTCATATGATGAGGTGCATGCTGCCTGTCGCGAGTTTTTCAATTCTAAACCTGCCACCTGGTATCGCCATCAGATTGAACTGTTGTCCCAAAGATGGGTGAAGGTCATCGAACATGATGGCCTGTACTTTGCTGAATAAAGGTTTGTCTTCGTTTCTGATATTCGTGTTTCATTTTCCTCCTTGCATGGTGCAGAACTTTTGGGACAGTCTGGTATATAAGTAACTATGAAAATGTTAAATAAACGGTAGATCCAAAATATTTTAGAATTGCAATTTACAAGTGAGCTATTCTACAGGAATATGTATGAAACCGCATATGAAACTGCTACATAACACTTCATTATTATTATTAACAATAATAATTATTTTTAAATCAATCATTTATGAGCTAAAGAGTCAGCTGCGGCCTAAACATTCACATCTGAAAGATGAAGTCCCTCGGAAATTACTCTACCGAGAACAAAGATGGTGAAGGTAGCGATGAGGTACCATCCCTGTACTTGCATGGTGAAACTGAGGTAAATTCTGAAACCCCTCAGTGCTCGAATCCGTAACGCTGCCGAACCCACTTCGAAATTCGCGACGTTAATTACTGGACAACGGGAGTTGGGTAAATAATATTTTCTTAGAAAATTGATATAATTGGCATTTGAAGCTCTCACTGCATTGGGGAAAGACCAAGCAATAGAATGTTCCATTTAATTTGTTGGTAAACTTATGGGATAATGCCCATTTCGTGCGGTTAGTCGATTCTATTTTTCTGGCAAGAGGAATAAACGGACATTTCTTCGTCTGGAAAGGAATAAAAACAGAACAAAAACAGACGGAAGAGAAATACTGAAGTTTCCTGTTGACGTCATTCAAAACGAATGTAATAAACTGAATCACCATTGCTGAACTGAGCAAACAGACGAATTTGATTACGTGCTACTTGATTTATGTCACAACCTACAAGCTCCGATACCTAAAGAAAGGAAGTGACAACTCACATAACCATTTTAACCTGACTCAGAAGTAAATCAAGCTTCATTGGACAACTGTGATAACTTCATGCAAGCTTAGCAAATCGAGCCAAAAAGATTTAAACAAGGCTGAAATAACCTTGACAGAGCACGAAGGAAAAAAAAGAAACTTATTTTTTAAAAAAGAAACGCTGACCTGAGAATCAGGGCGAGAATCGAACCGAGGACCAATGACACCCCGATCCGATGCTGTAGACACTACACCACGGAAACACTCGTCATAGTTTACTACTCAAGCGCTATTTATATTTAGTTCATCAGACTGCAACAGATGGCTGTAGTAAAAGACTGTGAGTTGGTGGAGATTAGCTTACACGGAACAGTCGTGGAACGTGATAGGACTTCGCCGCACTGAGACGACAACGGCAGTGCAAGGAAACAAAATTTAAATCGATTTCAAGTTTAGCAAGCTTCCTCGCAGAGCTGGTTGTTCTAACAAGCCACATATGCTGATCTAACAAGTTTGTTTATCAAGTTCAGCACAATATCAATTTCAACAAACTCAAAGCAAGTTACTGGCAATCTTGTTACAAGGTATCTGGAATAGTACCGAGTAAATAAAGGAGAATTCTCAAGTCTTTGTTTGTCTTTCTTTTTCGTTCGAAATGGGAGGTCTGACATTTTGATTCAAACATATTCATTACTTTTGTTCATCATTTATACGTATAAGCCTTGCATTTAAGCAAGCATAGAAATACTTAAAGCTTAGCATTGACGACTAAGTTTATTTAGTGCATAAATCATTATTTGTTAACTTACATCGGTGATGATGATGAGTTTTCTGCCCGCCGGCAGGTCCTGGTTCGAAGGTCCATGGGCAAGGATTCCGCCAGGATTTTCAGTTTGGGAGGGTGTAATTGGAATTTTGCACGGTTTCCATCGATTTTTGACCGAAAAATGTAGAAGTTAGGGAGGTGATGTCGACCTCTACAGGGCGGAATCAATGTTCCTAGTTTGCCATTGCCTTCCACCAGAGTCCTAAGGACGGTTTAACGTGAGCTCCGAATCACTTGTGTCCCCATCGGGAATAGACCCCGAGGCCCCTTTATTACAAGATAGTGAACGTAACTACTCAGCCACAGCGGACTTCAGTGATATGCAGATTAAATTGTGACGTCAGACCAAGGGCAGTCTGTCTGTATACCGTCTGAAGGGAACGCTTCAGCACAAACCTGAATACTGATGTACTAACTAACACATAAAATAACAAGAGTTTGAAGCAATGACATCATAGAACACAGAATATGACATCACAAAGCACGGAATCTACCTAGCACTGAAAGATCAGTGCTCTTCATGTGTCCATGTCTTAAGCGTGTCACTTGTAGCTCGTTGGTTCAGCGTTGGGGTAGCATTCGTGAGGTCCTGGGTTCGATCCCAGCGGCCGACCACAGGGTTTTTTCCTAAGTCACACCAGGCAAATGCCGGGATAGCACCACATAGGCCCTAGCCGACACCTTCCCATGGCCTTTCCCCTCCCTTATCATGACTGCCTAAAGGCCATAAATAAAATTTAATTCAATTAAGCGTGTCTCAAGAGAAATGACATTCTTCAGCGAGTACTCCTTCCAGGAAAAGGATGAGAGAAAATATAGTCAATTTAAGGTACAATCTCGGCAGTAGCCTGTCAGGTTTGAGGAAAATTTCAGTCAAGAGGCAACGCGAATAACGCTTGAACTTGTATAACCCGACCAGACGCGAGGGTATGGTCATTAGTGGTTGTTTACATGCTGCGGCAGAAGTCTTATCAAAGACATACGCAGTGTTAGCAAAAGTGTAGTCGGGAAAGTATACTCTTCTAAAAAAATGTAATTTGCATTTGTGGGTAACTAAAACCTTTCAGGCTGGCCGGCCGCGAGAGTCTCACCTTCCCACTGCCATTCCATATTCCACGACGCTATCGCTCGGACCGTGAGAGCTAGGTAAAATGTTCTGTTAGCGTAGGTCAAGAAAGAAACTAGAAAACTCTCTAGAGAGATGTAAGAGGTGGAAAGAGGAATGGCAACCATATAAGAACTTTTTATTAACACTTTTTTTTACTTCTTGATCCAGCCACCTGCCCTCCTTCCTATATGTGGTTTGCAATGACAATAAATATAACTTCTTAATAATCAATATACTGCAATTGCAATATTGATTTTTAATGCTTTACTGGTAAAATTAATGCCAAAAAATCATCAACAACATTTCTTGGATGGCAACACTTCAGCCGAGAAGCGGAAGGGCAGCAAAACATCCGTGTCTGTTTACTGTTTCGGCACAGCTCATAGGTAGCTTCAAACCTTGCCACGTCTACTCGTATTCTGGTCGGGTAGTAACTGCTCAGTGCTTTACTGTAAAAACATATTTACAGTGTATCCACGTTTGCTTACGGTGCTTATCTCTGCTACCCAGTGATTTCAGCGTAAAAATACGGTGGTTTTACCGTAAAAATGTTTTACGGTGATTCCACCGTTTATCACAATAGTAGATTCACTTAAAATATTTTTACGGCGATGCCACATTTGTTTACGGGGATTTTACTGGTTCCGTAGTAATACCGTACATCCCGTAGTCTTATAAGACAAATACCAATATTGTTGTATAACTATTTCGTACTTCCTGTGTTTACCACACAGACAGTGCGAAGTGTAACGATAGTCTCGCATAAACGACACTTAAAACACTAGAGGCTGTCCTGCCAATTTGTTCACAAAGTCAAGTAAACAAAGAAAGAGGTGAAAGTTGGTCAACTTGTAAATAGCAGCCTCAACAATCATTCCATGTTCTTGCTCTACAAGGTTGTCCCTTTATACTTTTTTTTTCTTTTTTTCTGGCGAATACCCAAACATAAAAATGGATGCCAAAGGCGCCTTTTACAATTGCTATGCTTGTTCTTTTGTTCATCCAAAGTTTCGTACGTGGGTAGTAATCCGAGATCTTAACACCAAATACTTAAATATTTCTACCAGCCTTCAGGAAGTAACCTTAATTTGAATGGTTTTATAGTAAGATGTACTGCATTGCAATAGTGCATAGATGCTTATAAAGTTATAAAAAGAGGACGAAGTGGTGTCATTGTAATTGTTAAATGTTATCCTTAGAACAAAAACGTCTCATAACATTAATCGGTAGCGAGCAATTTGTAGAATATTTTTTTTTTATTACAGTATAAACTTAAAGAGTTCCAATGACGGTGCCACAATAAAAAGAGCGAGGAGGGGGGGGGGCCTTAAGTTCATGATATATGTAGAAATAAAGAATACTGATAATTCTACTTTATGCTAAAATGATGTATATTTATATTTAATATTTACTGCATGAACCAATGTTCATAAATCGTTGTAACTATAATATCGCCTTGTCGTACTAATTCCCATTAAATAAGTAACTATTATAATCTTACGCATTTGCTACACAGTTGTGGTAGTATCTAAAGTGTTTCCATGAACATACAGCATACAAATGAAAACGTATCAACACATTTCTTTATTGATATAGTAGATACTCGTAATAGTTAACTCATAATTAAATATGATAGAATGATTCTTGATGTAAGTATCAATATTCTTTTACTCCATGTTGTGTAAACCCAGTCCCGTACCAGCCCGGCCCGGCCCGTGAAGACCACTACCCCGTTTAGTTCTTTCTTTGTTTTCTCTTTTTTGCTTCGTTTCCCGGGATTTTAGGTCAATTATCTAACAGAAAACATCGGCCGGGTATCATCATAGCAAATGTTTTATCCTTTTTTAATAGTAGCAAGTTTATTTTTAAAGTAGTGATTTGCATGGGCCGGCCGGGCTGGTGCGGGCCTGCGTTTGCAGGACTCTACTCCATGTTAGCATATATACAATATTACCTGAACGATCAATCGTTGTATCTGTTGTTTTCTCATCGTTTTCATTTCTCGGATGATATTTGAACCGTTTATTTTCTTTGTCATAGATTATGTTCTAAATCATAAAACGTTGCTAAGGTGTCTTTAAAAGAAACTCCATATGAAAAAAAAAGCGAATAAAATTTGATGATATAAAGAATACATTTTACCTACACAGATTTAATAATGTTTAATGTGTCTGAAGCATAAAGTTTATAATCAATGTGTCTTACCCGTGATGATGTACGGCTGCGAAACTTGGACATTGAGAGTCACACAAAGAGCAATGGAGAGATGCATGCTAGGAATTACCAGGAGGGACACGAAGACAAATGAATGGATTCTCGCACAAACAAAGGTAGAGGATGTAATCAAGACTGCGAAGAAGGTGAAGTGGAGATGGGCCGGTCACATAGCTAGACGAACAGATGGAAGGTGGACGACAAATGTACTACATTGGATTCCTAGAGAAAAGAAACAACCGAGACGACGTCCAAATGCAAGATGGGTAGATAAAATCAAGCGTTTTTCAGGAGCTACATGGATGAGGATAGCAGTAGACCGAGATATGTGGAAAGAAAAGGGGGGGGCCTTCATCCAGCAGTGGATAGAAAACGGCTGAATATGATGATGATGATGAATGTAATGTTATTAATACTCTTGTTCACTAATACTTATCAAAGATAACCTTTTCGTATTCGTAACTACTAATGTGTATTCTACCGTAAACAAATAGCATACGCTGAATTCCCATATTCAAAATAGTTTAAGCATTTAATAATATTTTCAATTTATAGGATAGCCATCAACTTACACAATTCTATTTACAACATTAGTAACTTTGGAGTAAACAAGCATTGCTACATATTTAATGTATTCTCACACATATCTTGAAATATTCAAAGAAAATACATAATCATCTGTGTTGGATCGTTTATCTCAATTAACGAACCATTTCCAGTATGCACGGGAATACTTCTCCAGTTATTTTCATATATAGATACCGCATATCTAAATTTCATCCAAGACTTTCTTTGATATCTTGTAGAATTCTAAGATCAAGGAAGTTCTATTTATTACCTTTACAAGCACATACTGTATCGTGGAATCGTTTTGATCTAAATACTTGAACTTGAAATCCACCAATAGGTCAAATCACACTCTATTAACTCACCTCCCTCTATAAATTCGAAACTTCCACTTGTTTCCAAAGTAATCACTAAAGTAGAACAGTTCCATCTTTGCAATAAAATAATTTGTTATATTACCAATAGAACATTAAAGTAAAATAGTTCCGGTTTAGCACATAAAACAAATTGTTATCTTGTCAATTCAGGATGCACCTTAAAGTATAATAGTTCCTAGTCACCATAAAATAAATTATCGCCAGGTCATTATTTTAACCTGTGCAAGTACTCGTTATTCTATATAAATTAAGTCCGACATAGATCTCTTTATATCTGTTTCTGCTTCCTTTGAGTGTTCTTTTTCGATCTGCCCTGACCACATGTGCTTTCTTGTCAAAGTTCTTGGATGTTCCGCATAATCTCCCAAAAACTATTTTTATTAACAATTCATTAAAAGTTGAGATTTTTGTTTCCTCCATTACTTTCATCGTCTTCTGCTTTATCTCCTGTCGAATCTCAGATACTGTATCTGCATTGTCCTTTATTGTATTTTTGCAAGCTGTGATTCTGGTTTCTGTTTCTTCACTACACACATGTAAAGTTTAAATACCCATTTCTTTGCTTTTTTGACCCATCGTTTGATCTCCCCTATTTTTACTTATAGGTCGCATAGTTTCTGCACTACTATATCTGTACATTCTTTTCATTGTTTGTGTATATTCATCCTTTGTTTCAATTGTATATGTTACATCTATCAGTATCGTGGTTTTCTGTAGTTTGATGACTTAGGTTCTGTTCTATTTGTTCCACTTCATATTCAGGCTCTGCCGGACTGATGAATCCTCCATTCTTCCGTGACTGCTTCCAATTTCTCTATTGACACAACCTGCAGTTGAATCCTATTTGTTGATACTACATAACCTTCAGTAATATTTACCCTAGAAGCTACAGAATCTTCTTTTCTTCATTTTACAGCATCGAGCCCAATGATTCAATTTGAAACAATTTCGGCATTCTGTGTTGTATGCTGGGCATTTAGAGCGATCTTTATTATTTAGGCCACATCTCGTACATCTTGTTTTTGGTTTGTTGTATTGTCTATTCATTCCACTATGAATTTTCTGAAGTAAATAATAGTTTCTATTCATAGTCTCCATCATATTAGGCACTATGTTCATTGTATTAATATGATTCCACCTTTCAAACGATTGTCCATGCATGTCCCATTGTAATACCATATTAACAGCTTTAATCAATGATAGGTCAGCTTCCATTATCAATTCTGATTGCCATTCTAAGTTACCGAGCCATAGAATAAATTGTTCAAAAATTGTCATCTGAGTGTGTTAATCATGCGTAGATTCTTTCTTACTCTTGTCGCCAGATTCAATTACGCGCAGATTAGTTGACGCATTATTAGGAGTTTAGTAGAAGATCAATAGGTGGCAAAATGATTAGTAATATACCATTAGAACGCTTTGAGGCTCACGAGATGGATATCTCTATTTATATAGAACAATTTCAAAGCTAATGCGAAGCAAAATAAACAGGCTCATCTTTTTCTGGCTAACATAGGGCACAAACGTTTTGCTCAATTGCAAGACATCTTCGCTCCAGAGTCAATCCGTGAACAGACATTTTCAGCCATTCAACAGAAGTTAAAGGAGTGATTTCGCCAAAAGTTAATATCATTGTAGAGTGTTATAGATTTCATATGATGCGCCAAAATGATTTTCAGTCTATTTCTGAATTCCTTGTAAAACTTCGTAACCAAGTAATGAAATATAATTTTTCTAACGTTCTTGACGATATGTTGCGCGACTAATTGGTGGTCGGGATAAAAAGGGACGACACAGGAAAGAGACTACTTGCCAAAGAAAATCTAACTCTTCAAAAAGCCACTGATATCATCCAGATTAATGATAAAGTAAAAAAAGACACGTCATACTTTAAAAGGTTAGGTCACATAAATGAACCTGAAAGTAATATCAATGAGTTTCGTGAAATGAAAAAACGAAATAAGTATGTTACGGACAGTAAAACTAATTCAAAAAGGCGATGCGCGAGATGCGGAGGACATCACGACTCTCGTCACGATTATGAGAACTGTTTTGCACCAAAAAAAACTGTATTAAATGTAGAAAGGTTGGTCATATGTCAAAATTCTGTCAATCAAAACGTGTGATTTCAGACTCAAAGATAACACATACCAATGATGAAACACAACCTATAGATACTAACGAATTAGTACAGATGTCAACATTATGATCAGACTGGTTAGATAAAGATATAAAACCACAAGAATCAAGGCTTTTAAACGATATTTTCATACTGGGTAAAGTTACACACAAAAGGAACTTTTAGTGATGAAATAACACCAAATTCTATTGATGTTTTATGCCAAGGTCATAATGTTAACGGTTCGCCAAACAAAGGATTCAATCATAACTTAATGTCGCTCAATACTTTAATGAATATAAATGAATCTGACAAACTGATACCTAATAAACAAACTATCCTTCTTATTAACAACTCAGAAGTCCCAGTGTTAGGTAATGTATCGTTAGAAGTTGAAAGAAATCAAGTATGCTACACGCTATTCATTTTTAATTACTTGCACTATTATTAGATTTTCAAGGGCTAAATGTCTTATTTCCAAACTGAAATTTTGAAAATGGAATTCAAGAAATACCCAATCCTGTTGTTAATGAACTATCAATATCGAACCAATCGTTGTTGGAACTAACCATGTCCACTCTGTTTATGCATTTACACGACTATTATCAGAAAGAAAGCAATAAATTAGTGAAACCGAAACAATACACCGAGTATATAAAGGAACTAAACCACTTTAAAGCCAAAACTGAGTCTATAGTAAATCAATTTTCTGAATTAATAGCAACTTTATAATCAGAAGTTTCTAAATTAGCTAAGGTACTTAATCAACAATCACCGTTGGAAATCAGGAAAGAACAACTTACAATGGAATCAGTTTGGGATACGTTAGATCATTCTAATTTACAAATGACTGGTAAACGTAAGAAGAATAAAGCGAAACTTAAAGATGAAACCAATAGAAATCAACCAAAAAGTGATAAAAAAAAAGGTACAGATAGTGATTCTACTAAAGGCTGTGATGAAAATACTGTGGCTAGATTCGCAAGGACTATCACATAAACGATTGAAGCCGACTTTTCCAAGTTAACAAAAGAATTTTAAACGATTAGTATGTGAAGGAGGCCTTGGGCTTGATTATCTGTGATTTTGGTTCAGTGATTATGAACGATTCATTACAATCAGTGATGAGATTCAATGATAACCTTTAGTATTGACATATAGACATGAAACAAAACTGTGCTTAGGCTACCTCAAAGGTAACTTTTCAATGTAACTGTTTATGCTAAAACAAGTGCATCACAGTTGGTGACTAGTAAATGATAATTCAGTAATCTTTGTATGCAACTGATAGCAACATTATCAGATTTGAAAGCGTTAATCCTGTGTTACAGTAATCATTTATTGTGTTAGATTCGATTATACTATGTTTGTTAAGAGACAATTAACAAACGTAACCAATCTCTTTTTGGTTCACAGAACATATAATTTTGTGTTAGTGCTGTTAGTAAAAACAGGTTATAATGACAACGTCCACATTGACGTTGAGAACGGAGAAGAACATACAGAAAATGCGAGAAGAAAATTATGACCGAGATATGATCAATTTGAATCGATAGAAGCGCTGTTTGCATTCGGGAGGACCTGGGTTCAATCCAGTGCCCGTAAATCCTGACAGGTTTTTCAGAGTTTCTCCTCAGTCACACTAGGCGATGTAGGAATAATACCTTCAAATTAAGCCCTGGTCTACTCTTCCCGCATCCTTTCCCGTACCCTATCCTGCAGGCCATGGCCTGAGCCTTGGATATCTAAAAGTCGTATTCAAAAGCTCAATTTAGCAGAAGTACATACAGCAGGGGTATCCACCCGACGACTCGCGTAATGATTTTCACTGAGAAATAAGTTGGTCATTTTTTAAAAAAATATTCAACAGAGTGAGGATGTTGCTAACACATCCTGCAGAAGAAGTCACTATAAAAAAACTACTGTATTACTTTTGAGTTGATCTTTTTTAACACGGCCCCTTCCCGCTAAGTCAGTTCGCCCCACTGACAAAAGAGGTTGCAGAACATTGACTTTCGTTATAAAAATACTATACGTAAAACTCAGAATGTCACCAGACTGAAAACGGTGAAATAAATTGAAGTCGTTGAATTCAAAATTGAAATCAGTTCCTCTCATATCTGCTTTCGTTGAGTCGCTAGTTCGCTACCTTCCCACGAACTGTACTAAATCACTCCTTCCTTATACCTACAGCAGAAGGATAGCTGGAACCAGAAAAATCTTATGAGGAAACTGCCTTTTAATTGGTGTTACATCTTAAGAATAATTTTAGCTTCAATTTATATTTAATTTTCAAAACAAAAATTAGCTCAGAATTCGTGTTTATTTACTGACACTATTTTGTGTTTTCTTCTCCTTGAGAAATCAGTTTAAAAAAAAATGTATAATACATCCCTCTTTTTCCACCCTATGCAAGATCTCCCAGAAAGAATTAATATTTAAGGAAGTTAATGTGTAGCACAGTGTTAGCAAAAGCATTTTCAATAAACATACGTATGTCCTATTCCACACGGTTTGCGGGATACAGCCAGAGCAGAAACCGGGTCACTTTCGGTGGCCCGGCCTGATCCGAACATATAGGTGAACCGGTCCGAAACTTGACCCGAATGATTCGGAGCCCGGTATTGACCATGTACGGAAACTTCATATTGAGAGTTTTAAAAAGCTTTTAATGCTTTTATCTTATTTAATAATACTTCAAACACAAAATTCTTGCAGAATAGCCTTTCCGAGTTGGTATTTGCAAACCTCAGAAGGCTCCTTTGTTCTTTCCGGGGATATGAGACTTTTCGGCGTCGTATATTTTGTACTTTGGGGAGTAACACCCCTGCATCCGGTCACCGCAGGTAGAAAGACTGTTCAAGAGGAACTGTGTATGATAAGGAAAGAATTACATCTCTGCTTCGGTTCTCAAACATTGACCCAGTCCAAAATTTGACCTGATTGACCCGTAACTCGATACAGCAAGTTACTGGTTATAACACGGTTTCTAGGATGTGCTGGCCTGCAGCATGCAGCACGTGAAATCGAGATAGACTTGAGCCCTATTCCTTCAAGCAAGCCAGACTGTAAGACGGAAGAAGCAATACTACGTGAAATAAATAAGCATAGTATTATCTTCAAACCCTCCTTCATATGTATTCATGGGTATGTTTTAAAATATCGTTGAGATGCTTGCAGTTAGGATTTATATTATACACTCTACGTTAGGTGGAAAGAGGTCTCAGGTTCGATACCAGCGGCCTCTATTCTGACAGGTTTAGGGGTTTCCTCGGATGTTACCTGAACTTCGGCTCTTGCTGACTCCTTCCCCCTGCCCTATCCTGTCCTGTGCCATAGATGCCTAAGGACCAAGAATACAATTCTTATTCAAAATTTTGTTTAAAAAATCTTTCTTTTAAAAATGGAAGAAATATTACGTATTATAATCGAAGTCAAGGAAAATGTTAGAATATCACTAAAATTTCAAGGCAAGCTATACTAAAAAAAAACAGACTATGAAATATAGGAGGTATGCGGATGCTATAATATGCAGAAAAGTAATCATCTTCCTTCCTCTTATTGTCTCCATCGAGTGACCTCTTCACATTTTCCACGCTCCTCGGTTGCTGCCTTTTTCCTCCCTAACTCTCGCTTGCTTCTGACTCTCACGGCAAGTTATGAAGACGGCAGAAATTTAATCTCGCACTGGAGTAACTCTTGGTTGTAGCACCTCCGAAATGGCTCATTCGGCTATTGTTTCCTTGTTACAACCTTCATTATTGTCGCATTACGTCTTGGCGTGTGAACACGAAGAACAGATGAAAGGGAAAGGGAGGTAAAATGTTATGGTTGCGCCATTTTTCGTTCCCTGCTCTTCATTTTTTTTTTTTTTTTGTGATCGTCTTACAGCTGAGTTATTGTCATGATCTTTCTTGTTAAGACGTGAATAATTACGTAGTTAATTCCTTATCATTAAGAAAATATTTCAGAAACTTAAAGTTTGTGTAATCTCGTACTCAGGAATTCCTAGATTCGAATTTTATAGACGGCCATCTTGAATTGAAAAGCTTAGTTTCAAAACGATACATGTCCAGTGAGGCAAATTTTTCAATAGACGTAAAAAAGTCATTTCTCTAGGAGTGCAAGCATTATAATTGTGCGAATTATATATTATTCTAACTAGGGGCACTGTTTAGTTACAACACCAGATGATTATCACAATTATAATGTTTGCACTTTTAGAGAAATGACTTTTTTTTTACGCCTACTGAAAAATCTGCCCCACTGGACATGTACCGTTTTGAAACTAAATTTCTCAATCCCAGATTTTCCTCACTGCCTGCGAGAACAAATGGTCTTTCGAATAAAGGCGAAGGAGTAAATAAGTTAACGGTAAGACGGGATAAAATCTTAAGAATATGGTCAATCGGGGCTAGTATAAAAGTTTGGTAAACTTGGCTTTAATTGGAACAGGATGACCAAACGAATACATATAACTTGTAATATAATAGAAGATATACTCTTATTTTCCTATTTGTGCAAATATGGACATGGAGAAGAAAAAATGAAAATAATAAAACCTTTTTAACATACTTTTCTTAAAAAATAAACCAATTCGTACTAAAAAGTAAAAAATGATGTTTATGCATGGCTAAAAAGAAAAGCATGAAGCGTGATCTCATATAATACACTTTATAAATTCTTCAATTGGTTCACCCCATTCTTTTCTTTTTAGTCACACATAAACATTTTTTTTTTTACTTGTTAGTACGAATTGTTTTATTTAAAAAAAATGTGTCTTTTTTAAAGTTATTTCGGTGTTCGGATACTTTTTCCTAACCCTATATATTGTAAGCTGATATTTGTCACCATAATCCTAAGGCATTCTGCAACCAGTCAAATGCAACATCGTGGCAGGCTAGTATTTATTTGAGGATAACTCTAAAAAATAAAATATGCATTTAAAATATATATGAAAATAACAATGGAATATTGTATTGTTACCGGACTTACGTCGCTGTGCAAAATTATATTCACTGTATGACGTCAGGAAATGAGTTAAATTAAGGTTGCGAGATATGAGGACACGCTGAACCATTGTGAGTTAAAGAAAAACGTAAAAATAATAATAATAAAACTTTTTAAAGGCATAATTTTCTTAAACAATTCGTATTAAAAAAAAAATGTTTATGGATGACTAAAAAGAAAAAGATGGGGTGAGCTCTCATATAGAGTCACTTTATAAATTCTTCAATTGGCGAGCCCCATATTTTTCTTTTTAGTCACGCATAAACAAAATTATTATTATTTTTTACTTTTTAGTACGAATTGATTAAGAAAAGTATGTCTTTATATTATTATTATTTCCAGTTATTTCGGTGTTCTGATACGTTTTCTCAAGCTAATGAATGTTTTGTGAACCAAGTCTAAAAGTATTCTGCAACCAGTCAAACGCAACATCATTGCAGTCTAGTATTTATTTTAGGATAAAGAAGTCAACATTAAAAAAAAATATATTAAAATATGTTTTTAAAATATATAAATGTATAGAAATATATTAAAGTAACAGTGGAATATTGTATTGTCACCCGACTTACGTCGCTGTGCAAAATTCTCATCATTGTATGACGTCGGGAAATGAATTAACGTGCTAGATTTGAGGACATGATGAAGTTAAAGACAAGTATGTAAAAACAGTGCAGAATGGTTACTACTCTCACACAGGCATAGTACAAGTCCCGTGAGGTTATACTGAACGTAGTGGTTCCTACTCTATTTTAGCAAAAGCTATAACCCCGTTCTTTGAAGCTCATCAGCTCCTTTAGTAGGTTAATAGCAATGTGTAATAGCATCGAGATCTCATGAGCTCCTTGAATAGATCAGGTTCTATTCAATTGAGCTTGTAATACTAATAGAAAGACTTTAAAAAAAAGGACATTCTTTCCGAATGTGTCAGTATCTTCTTACAAAATCATATATAATATTTTAGGTGAATATCTTATGCATTTCAAATAAACTTCCAATTATAGCACTTAACACGCTACCTAATATTTTTTTAATGAGAATGAGGAAGCGGATATTTATTGTTAGAACAATATCGTTATCTATACCGCAGTTTCTGGTTCCCATTCCACCGGAACTAACACCAGATAACTACAGAAAAAAAAAAAACACAAGTGACAATGACCTATTTCATCAAGAGCACATTTCGTAGGTTAAAATGCCAGAGTGATGTAGATATCACTCTGTTTAAGAACACTTAAATTTATTCACCGGGTTGGAATTACTGGTCTCCCACCAGGCGCCTCCCCAGGTGGCGAATAGGGGAATGGCGACCAGATATGCTGAGTACCGGAAATATTTTGGGGCGGACCAAAACCAGTACTGCTGCCTTGCAGTTAGTAGAGGGGTCTATAAAGGCTAGGGGAAGATAACCCCGAACAAAAATATCACGGTGAAGGGAAGCAGCTTCACCATTACCACAATGAGGCTGAAGATGAATGACATCGGCAAGGCTCAGAGATGGACAGAGGACGACACCTTAAATGTCTGCCTTTACTGCGAGGTCGTAGAACTGACAACTTTACACCGCAAAAACATGTCAAGAAATAGTAACTGATGGTTCATGGATTCTCCTGGGGTAAAATATTCTGGAGGGAAACTAGTCCCTCATTCGGATCTCCGGGTGGGGACTCCAAGAACAGGATTAAGAAAGACCTTAGAATAGGAACGTGGAACGTACGAACATTATACCAAACGGGCGCTTTTCAGGTGGCGGTACACGAGACCGAGAGGTAAGAGCTAGACATATTAGCGATACAAGAAGTTCGGTGCGAGGGTCAAGATAGCATCCGACAGGGAAAATACACTTTCTACTACAGAGGAACACAGTCTCACGAAGTCGGAACAGGATTCCTCATTAAGAACAGTATCCGGTTCAGAATATAGAGTTCGTAAATGAACTATCGTACGTTACGATACGTACTCGATGAGGTAAAACGATTTTAATAAATGTCTATGCTCCGACCGAGGTGGCTAATGATAACGACAAAGATATATTCTACGATGAGCTAGAATGGCTGTTTGACCGATTACCGAAGTATAATTCGAAAATTGTGTTGGGTGATTTCAACGCAAAGGTAGGGAGAGAAGAAAAAAATATAGACCTACTATAGACAAATACAGCCCTCACGAAAAGACCAACAACAATGGAGAAAGACTGATAACTTTTGCGATTTCGAAAAACCTACTGGTAAAGAGCACGTACTTTGAACACAAAGACATACATAAATACACATGGGTATCTCCGGACGGCAAAATTCTCAACCAGATCGATCACTTATTAGTAGATAAACGAAGACACACCAGCATAATGAACGTTAGGTCGTACATAGGAGCGGAAGGTGACACCGACCAAAAATTAGTGATCACCAAAGTAAGGGAAAAGTTATGCATCGCGGATCAAAACAACTGAATTTCGAAGTTAAACGATTAAATAATCTCAGAATAAATAAAGATTGCCAACTCGAACTCTCAAATAGGTTCGAAATCTTAGCCCACTCGAGTAATAATAATGATCTTAATAATGAAATTGATGTAAGATGTGGGAGGCAATTCGTGATGCAGTGAAGGGCGCAGCGAAGGAACGTTTAGGCGAGAAGAAACAGCAGAAAACGTTGATGAAGAATATCTTAAGTTTTATGAGGAACGAAAACAAGCAAGGCAACGATGGCTAAGTAATAAAAGCTAAGCAAATACCAACCATTACAGTAACACGAAACGAAACGCCACACTCGGGTTCAGAAACAAAAAGCGAGAATATCTGACGCAGAAGATTCAGGAGATAGAGGAAAACGGGAAGACAAATAACATAAGAGATCTATACAAAGGGGTAAACTCGTTAAGAAAAGGTTACCAGCCGAAGTTAGGAATGATTAAAAATGAAGGTGGAGTTCTTCAGGTGGATCCGTCTTAAATTGTCAATGTGTGGAAAAGTTATTTCGACAAGCTTCTTAATGTACATAACGGGGAACAAACAGAGGAATGTGAAATCCATACCGAAGAACAGTTTATTCTCGAATTTAGCGAGATCGAGATCGAAATGTCGGTAAAGAAATTGAAAAATTTCAAATCACCAGGAATAGACAATATTCCAGCCGAATTAATTAAAGCGGGAGGAACGGCACTAATCAAGGAACTACATAAATTGATAAGTGCTATATGGATAAAGGAAGAGTTTCCAAAGGAATGGAAAACCTCAACAATAGTTTCGATTTACAAAAAAAGGTGATAAATCGGACTGTAATAATTACCGCGGAATCTCCTTACTTCCAACCTGTTACAAAGTATTACGTAATATTCTGTTAACACGCCTGTATGCGTAGATGAAAGAATTGGAGATCGCCAATGTGAATTTAGAAGGAATAGATCCACATTGGACCAGATTTTCGCCTTGAGACAAATTTTGGAGAAGAAATGGGAATACAATGGGATTGTTCACCAGCTATTCATTGATTTTAAGAAAGCATATGATTCTATCAAAAGGGAAAAGTTATATAGTATCTTGATACGATTTGGAATTCCGAAAAGACTGGTACAACTAGTGAAGATGTGTCTAAGCGACCCCATAAGCAGGGTACGGATAGGTAATAATATGTCATAGTTTCAAGATTCGCAACGGACTGAAACAAGGCGATGCCATATCACCACTACTGTTTAACTTTGCGTTACAATATGCGATTCTAAAAATTAAAGGGGACAAAAAAAGGACTATTATTGAATTGTTTGAATGAACTGTTCGTATATGCGGATAATGAAGATTTAATAGGGGACGATATAGATGCACTACAAAGCAACACTGATTTCTTAGTAGAAGCGTGCGATGACATAGGTATACAGGTAAACATAGATAAAAAAAATACTTAATAACAAGTCGAAATACAGGTAATGAAGGAAATAAAAACCTAAGAATTAGAGATGAGGTCATAGAGAAAGTATACTTGGAAGCATACGTAATAAGCAAAAATGAGGTCACGGAAGAAATAAAAAGTCGATTAGTATCGGCAATGCATGTTTCTTTTCAGTTCATAAACTTCTAACATCGCGATTAATATCAAGGAAATTTAAATTTAAAATATACAGAACGGTTATTCTGCCGGTAATACTTTACGGTTGCGAAAGTTGGAGTACGACCCTAGCAGATGAACTTAAATTGCGTGTATTTGAAAATAAGGTTTTGAGAAAGATATATGGGCCAAAACGGGACGAGATGACTGGAGAGTGGAGGAGACTGCATAATGAAGAACTCCACGGACTGTACGATTCACCAGATGTTGTAAAAATAGTGAAATCGAAACGACTAAGGTGGGCAGGGCATGTAGCTCGGATGGGGGAAAAACGAAGATTATAATATTCTATCCTGATTGGAAGGCCGGATGGAAGGATACCACTAGGAAGAGCGAGACGTCGCTGGAAGGGCAATATTAGAAGAGATCTTCGAGAAGTAGGTGTTCGTGATGAAAACTGGCTTGATGTTGCCTAGGATAGAATCTAATGGCGAACGTTTGTTACTGCGGCGATGAACTTGCGAGTTCCATAAACCATAGAGCTACTTAGTTAGGTAAATTTATTGAAATTATGCAACAAGTAGAAGCTCTTCGCACAGTACTAAAGAAACTTATTTCTCTTAAAGTTATGAGGATTAGTTATTTATTTTACAATTGCGGACTAAATTTACGCCCGAAACCGTTAAAAAAAAAAATAGTTTTATTTTGTATGGGCCGTTTAGTATTTTTATACTTTGTACGTCTCGATTATATGAGTGGAAAGCCTGTTAAAATACAGAAATATCCATGGCCCAGGCGGGATTCTAACCAGTGATATTGGAGACGTTGCTCTAACACCTCAGACAACACGAAAAACCGTTTCAAGTTGAGAGACGCCGTCCTCCGGCGAGCAAAATTTCTGGCAAAAGGTATTATGAAAGCAGCTCCCAGGACGTCAATTTTAGAAGTCATGTTGACACTCTCTTGTAGGACATAGTAAAGAACGCTGTCAGGATGGCCAATTTGATCAGTCCTTAAACTATGAATGGGTTAATTAAAAAAGAAATGGTAACTTAAAAAAACAACAAATGACATTTGATAATTAGCCCTGCATTCAAAACCTGTATTTGCTATTCTATTTTATTTATCACAAACCTAGATTTCGTGTTTTCTTTTAAAAACAAAAAAATTAAAACAGGAAGCTGAACATTTGAATAGAAACGCATTTAAGCAAGACTTGTAAACATGACCAAAGATTAACTAAGGGGTTAAAACCCAGCAGCCCACAATCCTAACTAAAGTTTTCCCAGAGTTTGCACCAGGCACACCTGGTTAATACCGCGTGGTACCTTCAAACTAGGTCCTTGCCGACTTTCTTCCTAGATCTTCTCCTCCAGCCCTATTCCGGTCTGAGCCAAAGAAACCTATAAAATGCAATTTAATAAGGGACTACTAGAACAAAACAAGTTTCTTCTGTTATGTATTCATGAAGTACTAACCGGATAAGTACCCCCACAGCAGTGTTGGCGTGGGTCAATGAAAATCTGACCCACGACCCACTGCGACCCACTGAGGATATTGGAAGGTAGACGACCAGGGCCTATATTCTAGGTACCATCCCAGCATTTGTCTGGTATGACAGGAAAAAAATGAAAAAAAACTGAAGATATTCAGTCGCCGGGATCGATCCCAGAACTTCCCGAATGTTAAGACAACTACAAGTATCTACCACTGAGCAACGGCCGCTTGGTCTCACAATACGAGAGTAAGACTACAATGGGAACATTGATACATAAATTTCATCATCATGTGTAGGAAGATTTGTCGATTTCAACGATTTCCATCCCTGCACTGCAGCATGGCCAGTCGAAGTGTCAATCACTAACTTTGAATGAAAACAGAGGGATGTTCAAGAAGGTAGAGACTCCACCGCTCGTCCAAAAATTCCTCACGGAGTTGATTCCTGCTCTGCCTTTCCTTGGGAAGAGCCAGCGCCTTCTGAGAATTTGTAGCATTGTATCGGGGAGCGAAAGATGTCGTAGCCAAAACAATAAAGACAGTGGGTCTCGGTGGGTCAAGCCATGCCGACCCACTCCATCTCTGCCCCACAGCAGAGATGTTTATGGGAGGTTCCACACACATGTCGCCTGGAAGTTCAAAGAACGTTCTTGTGCTGTTAGGATAAACACCAAATATAAATTAATTTTCACTAGTTCTCGAACAGCGCTAGTTCCTTGAATATTACCCACTGTGCACAATGAAACTCACTCTCAGCAAAAATATGGGTAAGCTGAGCTCAACTTTCGGATTAACTTAGTTTTTCTTTCTCAACCGTAGGGGGAGCGGAGAAGTAGGATTTAATTGTAAAATAATAGGTACCGTGAAATAACACAGATAATTCATGGCAATTGATCATATATCTATGTAACTTCTGTTACAGCGCGCGTATACATGGTCGTTAAACTGTTTTTATCAATGTTTGACAGAACTTAAGTTCGTCGTCAATAATACGAATTTTGAATAATGATTACTGTGTAACTTGAAATCATTTATCGCGTCAGATTTTTCTCTTCACAGATCACATGGAAATGGAAACTTGTTATTTGTTGTAGAGAGATAGAGTATTTATTAAAGTTTCAATCCACATTTTCTATGTAACTAATTCTTATGTCCGCCTGTCAAAGAGAGAGAATATCATCTTTAGGACAACAAGAAAACGTCTAGGAAACATCTTGTGTTTAAATGAAACTAGAGAAAGCGGAGACAGGTTGACTGATTCGGGTTCAACATACAGTCTCTTAAAATTACCACTCGAACACGCTGGGGTTGACTCATCCAACTCGGCAGAAACCTGTAAGAAAAGTCTGAGAATTGTTAAAAAAAGTCAGAGACTTGTCTTAGTAATTTTAAATTACTTTTTGAAGTATTCTTCCATAACAAGCCAACAACTTGAATAGCAAAAGCTTAAACCAGGCAGCCTAGTGGTTTGAGGTGTTAGACCAACGACTCGAAGGTCGCGATTTCGAATCCAGCCAGGGATATGGATATCTGTGGATTTTAACAATATAATCATGGCGGGACGAAGTCAAAATTTAGTAGAATGGTCCATACAAAATAAAGTTTTTGAACTTGACATACTTACATACTTTGGGTCAACAAAATAAATTATACCCTTCTTCGAGGATTCATTATACTAGTAAAACGATTTCTCAATAACATTCTGCGGTTCATAGTAAAATCTTATTTTATAAACAAAACTATTAGCATATACGCTATGTGAACATGAACGATACATATTAACAATTTAGCAAACTCCCACTGGTTTGATACACAAACGCTTGGTTAACGTTAAATACCTTTTTCTTCAGATAATTAAACTATCGTTACCTCGAAAGTAATACTGTTCCTGAAAAGATAGAGTTTGATTTGTTTAACACATACAAAGACAATGAAATATAATATTCCAGATTGGTCTTTTACCTCTATCCAGATGAGTATATAAGTTTCCAATTATTCTACAAGAGTAAATGTCAAACCAAAGTCCCATTCATGAAGAACAAGGCAGTAAATTTTGACTTTGCGAAAGAAATGAGCACATAAACACACTTCTTTTTGCTGCGGTCATCTATCAGTAGGGAGTCGTTGTATGTTTAGAAAACCTCTTCTCTTGTGTTTATATGTTTTCTCAACAGTCACTGTGCTCTCTTGAAACCCTGTACGTATCATTAAAGCTATTTTAAGACGTGTTCTCCATTGTAGTCTGCATTAAGATGAATGAATACACACAATAAGGCAGGTTCTTTGCTCCGTGGTTCTTACTCCCAAAGAGCATTCTGTTTGTAGAGTGAGATGAAATACTACACTTGAAAGAATGGAACTCAACGAGAAATCCATGGAGAATTCTCTTCTTCCCTGTGTGTGTGTGTGTGTGTTGGAGATTAAGAAGTACAGACGCACAATTTACGTCAGTATCTTTTTGTACTTGTTTTCATCCAGGGCTGTCCAATCTTTTGCTGTCGGTGAATCGCATTAATATTTGTAAAAGGGCATTGCGGTCCACACACACATTAAATCAGAAGAACACACATTTTCACTCTTTGTTCGATAAGAAAGTGCTTTTATTAACAAATTATTAAATTTAAGTCGAAAAAAGAGTGCTTTTTAGTGAAACACTCATGCTTTAGATAGAAAATGTGATGTTTTGATATGGAATTCCGATAATTAAGGATGTCATTTATTCTTCATAACTAAAAGAATGATTTTTCATTTTTCTTGAGCGTTTCAAATGTATATCATGGCTACTAGCCAAGTTTGTTATCCGCCTTTTTTTTCTGTACTGCAAAGCTTATTGGGCACCACTATGAAGTCAAACGTGCTTAGTTAAAAATGACACCAGAAGAGCTTATGTTTTTTTCTCAAAGAGCGAAAAGCAATTTCAAAACATGAAAATTTAACCTAAAAAAACAAGAGTGAAAAAATATAGCATATAAATGCTTATAACAACTAAAGTGCTTAGCTTGGTCTTTATATATTCAGAAACAGTAACGTTAGGTATTTGGCGCCATAGCGTGTTGGAGTTAAAGCAGTGGGACCTGAATTGTATAGCGTGTTTAGAAGCGTTATACTTTTTTTTCTCGCTGACGAAAATAAAGTTTCGTTTCGGCCCAATTTAACTTTTTTTTTTTTTTGTCAACTACAAACATATATTTTTCTGTACATGTGGAGTGTTTTTCAATTTCAAAAAAGCTAAAAAAAAAAAAGTTCCAAATAGAGTACTTTTCATTTTCAAAAGATGAATTTCATCTCAAACGAGTGAAAATTTCCGATAGACTATGATAAAAAAAACAAAAACATTTTTATCTAAAAGAGCTACTATAGATCACACCTTTTTCTGATAGGAAATTTCTCATCTTTTCTCCAATAAGAACCCGCTCTAAAAGAGTGGTCCCTCCTTCGTCATCATATGATGAAATATTGCGCTTAATTCGAGCGGAATTCCGCTTTTCGGAGATTTACCATGTAGTTCTCCATTTGGTCCACGGCCAGTATCAACTTATTTAAATTGCAGGACGTTATTAAAATTGTAATTATATTTTATTCATGCATTTATTTATTATGTTCATTTTTAGTTTAAGAATTTAATTTTCACAATTTTTCTTTCCGTATTTGGCGATACTTATTTTTAACAAAATCACATACGTAACAGAAAAAGAGGGGTTTCCACTTACTTATAGTATAATAGCATTAAACATATTTTTATCATATTTTAAATTTTTATGGATTATATGCAAAAGGTACGGGTATGCTTATCTGACTCATTTGTACGTAGTTTAAATGTATCACATTGAATTCAATATTCTAAAAGCACCTAACAATATGACATTGGTGTTGTTGATAACACGAGATAAGTTCCAGGAGAGCACAAACTAAATAAACTGTAACGAATGCGTTAAAAATGCTGTATTATATATCATTAAAACATGGGCTTCTGTCTTTAAGGTTAATCAAAGAAACATAACATCATGGCTAAGGTAATCTGAATTGTTGAGAACAAGATTACAACAATTGAAAAACAGTAAGCATAACTGACAGTGAGAGTAATTCAAATAGTGCTTAGAACATCATGGGCAGAATCTCGCGAAGCAAACTGGAAGGCCTCTTATTTTCCTTCCCAACTGTACAGTACATTGGCAGTTAGCATCATCCAATTATAACACCAACAATCTATTATTACTGACAATGAGTAGCTTCGTTTCGGTAACAAAGAGAAATAAATAAGTCAATAAGAACATTTCCTATACGATATCGATATCACGAGGGAAGAATTAGGTATTAGATTTTAGGTATAGACCAATATCTTACATATACTATTTGTAAGTATCCAGATACTTCTTCCATTATCAGTGCCCTAGAAACAATTGTTTCACTGAAGTTTTTCAGTTCAACATTCGATAATCAATATTGGGATAATTGTTCGCTGGTAATTACTCGGATAATGAATGAACGATCAGAGAAGAGTAACCGCTAATTTTGCCTGCCTGATCGTAATCGGAATACCCAAGAGAGCAGTCGCTTTCATTCAAGGTTCTTTTTTTTCCCCCTTCTTACATTTAACCACAAGAATACGTACTTTCAAATAAAGAGAGGATCTATATTTCAGTTGTAATTTTCGGATCTTTGCGTTTTTATATTTCTGGCCTACATAAAGATAATTAATGAGGAAATGCTGAAATAAATTTGTTTCATATAACAGGGAAACAAATCAATTTTGTTGCTTGCCAGGTTTTTGAAAATTGAATAGATATTACCTTTACTCGCTCCACTTGCGCCGGAATCTAAATTTACCCACGCAACAGCACTGTAATATGGCTTAGACCCTATCATGATGTTCATAAGTAACCGATGTAAATGAACGGACACATATCCATTATATCAAAAGCTTATAACAAACATAATAACAACATTATATCCTAAATTTAGGGTGGATAAGAAAAAATAGGGACTCTTTTAACGGAAAGACAGACAGAACCAAAGAAAATAAAAAAAATGCGAGAAAAGGCGCTAAAAATGACATTTGAACTGAATTTCATTTATGGTTCTTAGACAACTATGGTTCAGGTCAGGATAGGGGTGGGGACAGGAGCCGGCAAGAAGTCGCTCAGGACCTATGTACTTTCTAAGGCAGTGTTTTTTAAACTATCGATACCCACGGACGGGCAAAAATCTTTTTAAAAAAATCACAGGCCAGCGATACAAAGAAAAAAAATCCCTTTCGGTAGGCCTACAGGTCTCGAAGTTTTTATTTTTTATTTTCAAAAATTCAAATCTCGCCATGAGAGCTATCGAGAAACTATTTATTGATCTGTAGATTATTCATCAAGAGCTGTTCAACGATACCTCACAAGACGTATATATATATATATATACGCCACCAACTTCAGTGATTTTGAGAGGATGCGCCTCCTTTATCTTAACCAAAATCTCACTGCAGCACTACCACCATGGTGTCCATCTACACCCCCCCACGGGGGGCTGAGCCCTAAAGGGGAGGTTTGCCTCATTTCTTGGAACCTACTCTTGGTCATACACCTTGAAAGAAAATTTCGTTTCTTTACCTTTAATGATTTGGAAATTGTTTTTTTAGTGCGGCCATTTTGGATCCAAGTTGACGACTTTTTGAAAGTTTTCTTATATTGTCGTGACCTACTTGTGATGGTACATCTTCAAGTAAAATTTCATTTATCCAGCTCAAACGGTGTGCAAAATGGAATTTTGGGCGGCCAGTTTGGATCCAAGATGGCAACTATTCCCAAATGTAATATTTCCCTAAACTAATCGTCATAATGCACCTTTATGCCAAATTTTGTTTCTCTAGTTCAAACGGTGTGGAAAATCTTTTTTTAGGTCCGCCATTTTGGATCCAAGATGGCGTCTTTGGATACATCATGTAATATTTTAGTAACATACAAGTTATAATGTACCTTGTTACCAAATTTGATAGGTCTAGCTGCAGCCGTTTATTCTATACAACAATGGGTTCGGTGGCCATTATGGATCCAAGATGGCGACCGATTTTGCTCATTAACGAACTTAACCGATGCTATTAAGCCTAGAAATAACATATTAAAATGTGGTTCAAATATCTAGCGTGTTAATATATATATATATATATATATATATATATATATAAATAATAAATAAATCACAGCCATATTCAATCTACTAGTGGATGAGGCATCTCCCCGAAGGGAGGAGTTGATCTACTGCTCCCACGCTGACCAGACGGGTTGGGAGAGCCGAAGCTCTCACTGTGGTCTTTTATTCACAGCAGCTCTCCAATTGTCCTCACGATGCTCATTGTGTTGAATTAACACAGCTATTTTTTACTGTGTACCTTTGCTGCAAACCGGTAAAATAAATCTCAAGAATATAAAATCCGAACAAAAACACCAGAGGTGCAAAAAGTGGAGCCAAGTTCTTTAGCCCTAAAAAGGTGTGAAATGGGAGACGGATGAGCCAAGTTCCTT